>JANTBZ010055782.1:0-24797 GCA_024741255.1 Exechia fusca | reverse complement strand
GATTCTAAATGATTGTTTTCCGGCACAAACATCGACTTGTTCAACAAAGAAAATAGTAGTATGATGAAGATCAAGGTCTCACCTTTCCAATGATGTATAACATGGCACCTCAACTCTTGAACGAACCCAGCACCAACTGAATAACGAAATCCCAATCTTGAACTATCGCTACTGGTATAGTCAACCTGAGATTAAAAGTGTTGACAATTTTCGACGATTTCCGTAGAAAAATATCTGAACATATCCAATGGTTATGGATGATTTTGACTGATTTCCAGTGGTTTATTCTAACAATTCTCAATATCAGATTCCAAGTAACTTGAAGGCATTTTTGATCATATTGAATGATATGTAACGATCTTCAGTGTTTCTCTGAGAGGTTTAAACATCATGACAGACATTCGTAACGATTACCGGGAATTTAGAAAATTGTATGGATATGTCTAATGATTTTTATAGAGAAACAATTGTGCTAAGATAACTCGAGAATGCCCTTTTTATCTTAAATATGTACTTTTATATTGTTCTGGCTCCACAAATGTACTAAAAAGTACGATTATAAAGGCAAACTTGAAAAGAATTGAACAAATAGGAAAACAGTTAATTTTCACCAACATTTGGACTTACATTTAAGAATATTATTCATGATATTTTTCAAACTTCAATCAAAACTAACTAATGATACGTTCTCGCGACTGCGATACATTTTTTGCACCAGTTTACAAATATTTTAGCCTGTGCGAACTTATTCAAAAGTGTACTGCAATGCATTAACGAAATAAACCGTTTTCCAATCCTCTCCCCACACAGACGAAGTCACCGTCCGCGAAACGTCCAGCTCCTACCTGTTCAAGCTCTCCGTCACCATCATCGGTCCCGTCCTCATCATCGGCGCCCTCGCCGTCGTCTGCGTCGTCCTCATGCGCCGGTCGCACCGCAAGCGGCTGCTCGCCACGCGCAACAAACAGGACCCCGAAACCTACTACGCTGGTGACGATTTCCGCGCCACCGCCGCCGGCGACAGCACGCTGCGCGAGTACCTGCAGCACTCGATGACCTCCGGCTCGGGCAGCGGGCTGCCGCTGCTAATTCAGCGCACCATCTCCAAGCAGGTGTCGCTGCTCGACTGCATCGGCAAGGGCCGGTACGGCGAGGTGTGGAAGGCCGTGTGGCACGGCGAATACGTGGCGGTGAAGATCTTCTTCAGTCGCGACGAGGAGTCGTGGAAGCGCGAGACGGAGATCTACAGCACGGTGCTGCTGCGGCACGAGAACATCCTCGGCTACATTGGCTCCGATATGACGTCGCGGAACTCGTGCACGCAGCTGTGGCTGCTGACGCATTTCTATCCGAACGGCTCGCTGTTCGACTATCTGAACCGGACGTCGCTCAGCCATCGCGATATGGCGGTGATTTGTTTGTCGATCGCGAAGGGACTGGTGCATTTGCACACGGAGATCTACGGGACGGAGGGAAAGCCGGCGATTGCGCATCGGGATTTGAAGTCGAAGAATATTCTGGTGCATGCGGATGGGAGCTGTGTGATTGCGGACTTTGGGCTGGCGGTGTTGCATACGCAGTCGACGGGGAAGATTGATTTGGGCACGAATCCGCGGGTGGGAACGAAGCGGTACATGGCGCCGGAGGTGCTGAATGAGAGGTGAGTGCAGGGAATACGAGGAGGTGTTGTTTTGGTTTGAAGTCAAAAGAAATTCAACATATTCTCTGTCATCCGGTTCGCTCGTCGCAGCATCAACACCAAGTGCTTCGAGTCGCTGCGCCGTGCCGACATGTACGCCCTCGGTCTGATCATCTGGGAGGTGTGTCGGCGCACCGTCTCCAATGGCATCGTCGAGGAGTACCAGATCCCGTACTACGATGTGCCGTCCGATCCGAGTTTCGAGGAGATGAAGAAGGTGGTGTGCGACCTGAAGATCCGGCCGACGATTTCGAATCGCTGGAGCTCGGATCCGGTGAGTGAACATCGCGTTTAGTTGATCTTCAGTCATATAGTAGTCACTGAACGTTTGTCAATAATTAAACGCTAAAACTCGATTTTGATTTCGGCTCCTCGCAGCTCCTTACCGAAATGACGAAGCTGATGAAGGAGTGCTGGCACAACAGTCCGAGTGTTCGACCGACGGCGCTGCGACTGAAGAAAAAGATCCAGAAGCTGGCCGCCGGCGACGACAATGTGAAGATGAACGAGGCAACGGTTTGAGCTCGTCGAACGGATTTTGCCCGAGCCCGATCAATTGAGCGTGTACATACGGTATCTGTGTGTATGGGGTGAGACCGAGAGAAACCACAGACACAGATATATTCGAAAATATTGTGGGCTCATTGGCCACTGGCAGCGCGCCCACCCTTGAACGGTGGCTGAAAGTATTCTATGTACGGTTTTCGACGCGGCAGCGGAATTGTCAGTGGTTTATCTCACAATCACATCTTTAGTTTGGATTGAACGGATAATCCGCAATACACACGATATAATACACTTAACATTAAAACTAGTCGGTAATGTGTAAATATAGAATCGATAGCATCTAAGATACGTCTTTGGTTGCATTTACAGATACTTACAAAGATTCACAACACAGATTCAGTGAACAAATTCTTCCTGTAACGAAATTCCAAATTCGCCGAGACGAACGAACCACAGAGAAGTGTGAAGCCTTACATACCGGATAACTTGTCAGAACAAGCAGCCTTCGATCCGTGCGGTCCACGGACGCCTTTGCAACGAGCCTTCTTTTGGGAATAACGTAAATTGAGAGAAACATAGGGTACTGTGATTTGAATGGGGTTTTCGGAACATTCATCTACACTTTGGTTGCCAAATTCGCTTTAAGACAAACACTACTAAATTTACTATATCTGTGTTGAATTTGAACCATTTTTATTATTCTATTGTTTTGCTTGCAGCGTGAATTGTGCATGTTTTATAACACGAATTGTTAATGATTTAGTGAAATGTGTGAATATTTCGCAATAGACAAACATAGTGACTAGGTTTACTGAATTGATTGTAATTTACTTTAAGGCATAAGTAACAAATAAATATACAAATTAGTCCACATCACATCTATCGAAACACGTATATCAGTTTCAGGATATCAACATCAACGAACATATGATTTTACACAAATACATACACTCGTACATTGCAACGTACGACGTACACTTCATTCATAGATGTGTTCTCAAACTGTCCGTCTATCTTATCAATCATCATCAACCACCAAACTTAATTACATATTTTCCCCTCTCGTCCCCACCACCCAAAAAGCAATCGCTCACACATTTCGCACATCGTATAAAACATATCTACGATATAGAAGTGGTTTGTGTTCGTTGTTTCTCTGTTGAACGCATCCAGATAAAATGTACAAAGTCAGTCACACACACGCATACTCGTTCACGTACACTCATCATTGCATTATTATAAAATACAAGTGAAACAATAAAACTGTGTGACTTTGTTCATATACAGGCAGCCTCGTGAAAACGTACGAAATATACATGACACACTATAATAAATATACTTTAGACTTTAGATACACTATAAGTTAACCAATGGAAAGAAAAATGATGATATATGCGAGGAATAAATATATATTACGAATAAAAACCCGTTGAAAAGATTATGCCTCAAACTAACTGCCATCTAGTGAACATTCCAGCACTGACGTTGGCGAACCAACCGCCGGTCAAACGTCATCGCGCGCAACCTGCCACAACAACAACAACGCAATCCGTGCCAAAAAAGCTCTCGTTCGCTGCAACCAAAACAATCGGTCTTCGGTCTTCAAAAAAAATACCATCAACATTTTTATCTGGCCCAAAAATACGAATTTGCAAAGACACTACAGACGCACGATCAACACCTAATCGACGGAACCCGAAGCTCGCGACAATCGTTCGACCCCAGTCACATAGGGAGTCCCACCGCCCAGAGACGATCCGTCAACCGCCACATCAGCACCTCCCCGCACAGACTAAAGACGACGCGACGATGGAAGGTGCCAGCAAGCAAAAAATGTAATTTATCGAGGCCCCAGCCAATAACCTAACCTCCAACGCCGACAATAACCCATCACCCCCCATTCCACTCTCCACCACCACAGTCTCGTATGTGGTGCCGTCAACGGCAAGTTCAAGCAGCTGTTCAATCGCATCGAGGCGGTGAACAAGAAATCCGGTCCCTTCGACATGCTGCTGTGCGTCGGCGAGTTCTTCAGCCCAGCGGCCGACGGCAATGCGGAGCTGGAGGCCTACAAGAACGGCAACAAGAACGGTGAGTATTCGCCATGCGTTGTGTGCGCCGTGCGCCCCAGACTCCACCAATAATTCCGCCCCCACCCACTTCATCCGCTCGCGCAGTCGCCGTTCCCACCTACGTGCTGGGCGCCAACCGGTCCGAGACCAGCGCCCATTACGCTGCGCTCGCCGCCACCAACGGCGACATCTGCCCGAACGTCAGCTACCTGGGCCGACGCGGCCTCTACACCACCTCCAGCGGTCTGCGCGTCGCCTACGTCAGCGGCGTCCAGCACTCGACGCAAACCGCTCAGGCGGCCGCAGCCGCTGCGGCAGCCGCCACAGCAACCGATTCGACAACACCTGCCTCCAACACGACCCTCTCCGCCGCCAGCGCCTCCGGACCGCACCACTTCACCATCGAAGAGGTGCGCGCCACGCGAAATCTCTGCCTCGCCAGCAAAACATCCTCGAGCGGCGGCGGCGAGTATCGCGGCATCGACATCCTGTGCACCGCCCAGTGGCCGCTGGCCGTCGACGATGCGCACGAGCGCCAGCAGCCGCTGACCGGCAGCGCACTGCTCGCCTGGCTGGCGCTGGAGACGAGGCCGCGCTACCACTTTGTGCCCTCGGCGGCGGGCTATTTCGAGCGTCAGCCTTATCGCAATGCGGCCGGACCGACTGGCGCCCTGGAGGTGGCGACGCGCTTCGTGGCGCTGGCCGATGTGGGCAATGCGGCCAAGGAGAAGTGGATCTATGCGCTGAGCGTGACGCCGGTCGACCAGATGCGAGTGTTGGATCTGATTCAGCGAACGACCACGGAGACGCCGTGTCCGTACGATTCGGGCCGCTTGGCGGCGTTGGGCGGTGGCGGGGCGGCGAAGGGCGTGGCCGCCAATGGCGATGACGGTTCGCACAAGCAGTTCTTCTACGACATGTCGAATCCGAACAAGCGCCAGCACACGCAGAAGCAGGGCGGTGGTGGCGCCAATGGGCCCGAGAAGCGGCCACGTCGTGACTTTGACCAGGAGAAGTGCTGGTTCTGTTTGTCGTCGGCGTCGGTGGAGCGGCATCTGGTGATCACGGTGGGCAAGCACTTCTATATGGCGCTGGCGAAGGGACCGCTGGACCAGACGCACGTGCTGCTGCTGCCGGTGACGCATGTGCAGTGCTCGGCGCTGCTGTCGCCGGAGAGCTGGCGCGAGCTGGAGCAGTTCAAGCAGGCGCTGGCCAAGATGTACCGGCAGGTGGGCAAGGTGACGTTCTTCTTCGAGCGCAACTATCGGACGTCGCATCTGCAGATCAACGTGGTGGCGGTCGATCAGCGGATCGAGTGGCAGGTGCGGCATGCGTTTGTGGATGCGGCCGAGAAGTACGAGCTGCAGTTGGAGGAGCTGCCGCCGCTGCGCGAGCCTGCGGATTTGCCGGCGCATGGGCCGTACTTTGTGGCTGAGCTGGCCAAGGGCGAGGTGATGCTGACGCGGCAGATGAAGATGTTCCCGCTGCACTTTGGCCGGGAGGTGTTCTGTGCGGAGGGCGTGCTGGCGTGCGAGCAGAAGGTGGACTGGAAGCAGTGCGAGCTGGGCAAGGAGGAGGAGGTGGAGCTGGTGGGACGGTTGCGCGGTCAGTTCAGGCCGTTCAAGTTTGCTGATGTATGATCGAGAGCGGCTGTTGGTGGTGGGCCGCCGGGCTGCGAAGTTGGACGCGTCGTCGCCGATTGGCGACGGATTTGTTTTGTGAAGTGTGTGCGTTTGCGGACATTGTTTTTTGTGTTTTTTTTCTGGCTAGCGGAGATGTTTGTGATTTAATTATGGTATAGTAATAATACGTAATACTGATTAAATGTAGCATGGACGTCTGATTCGCGGTTTTGCGAAAGCAGAGACGGACAGCCCGGACAAACCAGGAAACGCACAGCGGTTTGGATATTTTGAACTTGGAACATTGGGTAGAAAAGGGAATAATTGAATTTTCCTCCGTATGTTGTAACTTGCAACTTGCAACACAGGTAAAAATTATTTAATTTGGTTCATATTTTAGTTGAGAGCGCAAACGCGAGGCGAGAGCTATATATTTTTCTGACATGCAGAGATGCAGGCGATTGAACGAGAAACTAGAAACTTTTATACAGTGTCTGTCATAATTATGTGAACTCAAAAACCCAACTTAATTTGTAATTTGCCGCCACATTAATTGATGAAATCCTACAAATGGTTCTGCAAACTAAAGTCGGTTTCATTGATTAGCGTGTTGTATATTCCCATCTTGTTTAAGGATCGTTATAGCCAAACATTTGAACATAGGCTTGCATTAAAAATCGGATATAGATAAGTAAACTCAACTCCTTATTTTGGTTCATTGATATTGAAAAACCAAAAATAGTTATTTCGTCAATTGTTTCATGTGACTATGTGACCATTCCGGACTTCTTCCAAAAATTAATAACATTTGAAAACTTTAACTATTTATTGTTTATTGGTATTTTATCCTTTTTTATGTAGTTCGCAGAACACATTATAGAATTGCATCAATTAATGTGGCGACAAACTTTATTTATAGTTGGGTTCATTTATTGTTCACATAATTATGACCGACACTGTATATGAATGAGCTTTGTTGATACTGGCTATATATGGAAGAGCTTTTCATGCCTACTAGGATTGTTGAAAATATCGATTCATCGATTATATACATCGATTTTTTCCCCACTTGACGGTTAAGCAAACTATAGTTGTTAACACATTTCGGTTGTATAGTTTATTAACCGACATGTGTAGCTAGATTTCTGTGTAAATATCTCGATTTTGTTTTCTGACTTATATTGTAATTTTTGCATCGGAAATGATATATTATTTAGCTTTAATACTGTAGTATGAAAATCGATAATTCTCGAAAGATGTGCAAATTTCCTACAGTATCACAGTAATACTATAGGAAATTTCGAGAATTATCGATTTGCATGGATATCAATGATAATATATTATCGATTATTTTTTTGATCAAACATCCCTACGTTCGACTATTCAGACTTTCAGACTACTCTGGGCAAACGCGACAGCAACCAAATCATTCCATTCCTACATCCCGAGTGGAGCGCAAGTCACAACAATTCATTGTTATCACGCTCTAAAAGCCTCTACCATTTTTCCACACACACACACACACGCCGGCCGTTGTTTCATTTTAATGTGGTGAGACGCAGTGTCGCTCTTAGGCATCGTATATTGTCGTACACCGTAGTTTTGTATATTCGCAAGTGTTCAAGTTACGGTCTATAAATAGTGCGTTTTAAATTACCCACAATTGCTTCGTCGACCAGCCGAACAACTCGCGTCGTCGTGTGTTATTCGCGAATGTGTTGGAGCGTCGTATGAGCGCCGCGTATATGCAAACACTTCATCAAACGTCGCACGGAAAATTTCCAGCATCATGCTGATGTCGTCCTGTGGCGCACGGCTGCGCAACGTCGCATACAAGTTTATTCAACCCATCGCGACGACGACGACGCCGCCGCCAGCGAGCAACACACACGCGCCATCACGCCACTATGCGTCTGGCGTACGTGACGATGTGCCGAACGCCAATGTCGGCGGCGGCAACTCGCAGCTGCAGCAGCGACGCGCATTCAACACCGCTTCGGCGGCAAAGCATCCCGACGTGCTGACCAAGAACAAAGCGGCCAATGCTGCAGGCGGCGGGCGTGATTCGGCAGCCGAACGGTTCCCGTTCACCGAGCCGGTGCGCTTCGAGCAACGCATGAAGAAACTGACCAGGTTAGTATTCGCGTGTTGCGGCGGCTGATAAGAAACACTATTATTATTTCTATTATCATCGTAAATTGTCTGTTGGTCGTCGTTTATTTTCGGTTTCATCGGGGGTCGTTTGTGAATGTCAAGCACTGCTCGCCGCGCGCAGACCTTTTATGTTATCAGCGCAGAGCTGTCCCGCAGAGCTCGCGTGTTTCTGCGCGTAGTGACGTACATTTAGGCCTGCATAACAACGTCTAATCTCTGTGCCATACGCTTATATTGAGGAACGGCTCGCGTCGTTGGAGCCAGCAGTGTGTATTACTATTTTACACACACTGCGCACATATCCGCGTACTGTACGCGCATACGCGTGTTTGTTTTGGTTCGATTCTTCGCGTCTTTCCACTGCACAGTGCGAGTGAGCTCCCCACCACCAGCAGAGACATATGCGCGTGGAGCGATGTGAATGTGCGTTTATCGGCCACTCCTCTCTCGAGTCGCGAGATTAAAATATAAATACGCACATATAAGTTTTTACTGATGTGTGGCTATGTCACGCAACCAACATGAAACAACATATAGTAAATTCGTTCGTGTATATTTTCTGTGTCTTTGTACGTGGAGTGTCCACACAAAGAGCCATCACCACTGAGACCATCCGCACGTACGCACGAAAAATAAAACCGACTATACGCGCACCTCGCACTCCAATGCGTTTTTTTTTGTTGGTGATGGTCGTGTTCGTGATGCATTCTTAAGCGCAACAGACATGCGATTGCACGCGTGTCACGCGTATCAGACGAATATGTACAATATGTATGTAGTATATGGTATATGTACACCTGAACCTCATATAACACGATATATAGGTATGTTCCTGAAAATACCGTGTTCTAAGCCCACACAAATCCACTCTTAAAATATAGACAAGCAAATAAATCTATTAATCTGGAGATATGCAGTCCATAAGCTGAGTAGGGTCAGACCATTATATTGTAGGCGAATTCGCGAAAAATGGTATTGTTATCAAAATTGAGCGTTGAATTAAATACACACGGTCTGAGAACGTGCAACGTTTGTTATTGCGCTCGATTACAGTCGATAAAACCCTCCGGGCAATCGAAACTAATGTGTTTATTGCCCACAGCAGGCACTTCAGATTACATATCGGGCAATTCGATTCTGTTGGCACTCTTTTTCGTCTCACTCAAGATTGCTTTATTAAATAGACATTAAAATTATCGCAGAAACGTCAGGTGATGCATGTGCCTGATGTGTGCGTGTCAGTGATGGCCAGTTGGTCAACGCAATTACCACCTTTTCGCATTGGTCGGTCACGCATGTGCATGTGTTAGATACTAGAGGGAAATTCGCGATATTCGTTATATTCGCGATATTCACTGATTATGACGACAAACAAGCTCTGATGTGCGAGTGCTGGAACATCGCAAACAACACCGCGCCTCCGCACACATTTTGCGAACGATTTGTGTACTCAGTGCTCAGCGCTCACACATGCGCAAAACCGGTGGTTGGCTTATACGCGATATATATTTATAGAAACCGCAACTTCAAAACATCAACAGTCAACAGTCGTGAGACCGTAATACCGATTATGGCGACCGGTTTTCGAGCGAATGTATAATTCTGCATTCTGAGCACACACACGTGGGGATACGTGGTCGGGCCCCACGCGATCATTTTGCGCCGCAGAATTCTCGCCGCGATCTCGGCTGTTGTTGCGCATTCTGGAGTTCACAGTCCGCGACTGCATTTGCATATGTATACAACGGCTCGGCAACGCCGGCGCTTGTTATTTATTGTTGCCGGCGATTGTAACATAATACCAATTAATTCCATGACGCGTTGTTTATCGTCCACTCGATAAATTCGCGCGTTCGCGTGTGTTATCTGTGCATTATTATTGCAAAACCTCTGATAACCACACCTGAGAGCTGTCGTTTTCGACGGTTCACATCACCGTGCGAAAAGAGATAACAACGTAGATGCTTTTGTTTCAACGGGTTTTCAGACAATGTGCGGTTTCTGATTTAAACGTGTGGTTCATTCAGCGTAACGCGTTGAAATTCATATTGAGCAGTTGAACTGACACATATATCAATTACCACTGATTCAACGACTAGAAGTCGGGTTCATCAGGCGAGGCGTCCGAAGCAATCCATTAGAATAACCTTGAGGTGTGTTTGTTGTTTGTCGAAACAACACAAATACAGCTGGAATCATCGTATGTACTCAATCTGGCGATTATGATGTATCTTCGTTGTACCATCATATACCCATACACAATCACATCATCATAATGTTCGGATCTCGTCTGCTGTGTCCGCTAGCCGTGCTGATTTGGTGTATCTACGCCTGTGGAGCCATCAAATCCGTTGATCGTGCTGGCGAACTGAAAATCGCAGCCAGCAACATCGAAAGCACACTCCAGCAAATTGTTGAACAACATCTTATAGCCGAATCGCATTTCCGAAATCGTTTCTTCTCTGTCGGATTTGCAATGGGCAAATTAATTGGCGACGTTGGCATCTTGGGCAACGTGCCCTGGATCATCGGTCGCATTGAGTCGATGACTCGTGAGTACTGGGAGGACATGTTGCGCAGTATGCGCGAGCTGAATGCACACGAGCAGCTGACAGCCCGGCAACGATTGGACGATCTTGCCGCATTGATTCCACCCGCAGACGAATACCTGCAACACCTGGTGCAAGCAATTCGCGAAAGCATCCAACGGAGCGCACGTGCCGCTGAAACGTTACTGGAGCGATTTGTGCCACGCGTGCTCCGCGATATGACGGCATCCGTTGAACAAGTGTTCAATTTGCGTAAGATTGCACTCGACGATCTCGCAGTAAATCGTCAGCAGGCATTCGTGGCGCAATTCGAGACAGATCTCAGTGTGATCCAGCAGACGGATGCGAATTACTGGACATTCCGATCGGTACAGCTGAACGGTGTTCTTCGGAGGGTACATGTTTTGTTGAATGCGTTCCTGGTGTGAGTAGAGTGAGCTAGCATGCACAGCCATGCATTATTTGTACTCAGCTTGAGGTTCGTAAAATGCGTGTTACCATTTTTGGAAATATATGAGGAAAGCCGCTTAGTAGTCGAGGATTTTATTGTAGAACGGGAATTCAAAATACTTCTAAATACAAACGAAACATTGTTGCGAGCTATCAGAAGAATAGCGCAAACGCCTTCGACTGACGGACTAGAGATTGCATTTGTTAGACGAGACGTCTTAAGCAATTGGATATAATAACCTTGGGGGCATATTTGTCAAAAAATAACACAAACACAGCTGGTAACTCATCATATTTGACAAAACCCTTGATTACGATGAATCTTCATCAAACCTCTCAAATTCCCAACAAACCACACCTTATCACATCATCAAGATGTTCGGTCATCATCTGCTATTGTGCTTTTTTACCTTGCCTGTTTGGTGTGCCTGCCTCTGTGTGGCCCAAGAACCCGTCGCTTTTGCCGACGATTTGGCCAAGGCAGTCGGCAATATGGAACGTTCACTCCATCAAATAGTTGAGCACCATCGCATAGCGGAATCGCATTTCAGGCATCGCTTCTTTTCGGTCGGACAAGCGGTTGGCTCAATAATTGGCGACGTTGGAATATTGGGCAACGTGCACTGGATCATGGGACGCATTGATGCCATGACTCGCGAATACTGGACGGACATGCTGCGCAGTGTTCGAGAGCTGAATGCGTTCGACCAGCTGACCGTCGGGCAACGATTGGACAATCTAGCCTCATTGGCTCCGCACGTCGAGTTCATTGTGCAAGCGATTCGTAACAGCATCCAACGGAGCGCACTTGCCTCCGAAATGCTACTGGAGCGCCTTGTGCCACGCGTACTGCGTGAAATGACAGAAAACGTTGATCAAGTGTATCATTTGCACGTGTGTGCTCTGAACGATCGCACAGTGAGTCGTCAGCATGCTTTCGTGTCGCAGTTCGAGACTGGATTCAGTGTGATTCTGCAGTCGGATGCGATTTACTGGAGCCTTCGATCGACACAGCTGAACAGTTTAGTTAAGCGGGTGCATGCTCTGTTGAATGCGCTCGTGGTGCGAGTGTAGATTTCATATTCAACAATTTAATGATTTAAGATTAAGGTATAGTGGCAAACCTTCGAGAAACCAGTATATTTTATTTATCTGATCGTTTCAATTTTTCCATTGTCAAAATATAAGTTACATTGATTTCGTAACGATTTAGAATAACATCCATGAATTAGAAGAACCTACAAATAAAAAAGACGAATGTTCTGTTGGATCAATACAAACACAGTTGAATACATTTGTCGATGTTTATTTATCTACACAAAATGCCGCTTACGATGTTCTTTCGTGCAAGTTGAAATATGATCTCTTTTCGATTTATAGGCCATTCGAATAATCAACGCCAAGATGTTGAGTCATACATTACTCGGTTTGCTTTCATATCTTGTTCTCTTTCCTCGAATGTGTGTGACACGAGAATATATCGCTTTTGCCAACGACATTGCCCAAACAGTGGTCAACATCGGAATTACCCTCGAGGAAGCGGCCATCAATAATCGCATTGCCCGGTCGAACTTTCAGCAACGCTCCGAATTTGTCAGCCAATCAGTTAGTTTGATATTCGAAGAACACGGTGTTTTAGGCAATGTTCAATGGATTGTCGGCCGCGTTGACTCTATGAATCGTGAGTACTGGGCAGACATTCAGCGGAGTCAGAACGAGTTGAATGCTTTCGATGAGTTGGCCGTCAAGCAACAATTGGACGATCTCGTCGCACTGGTGCCGAAGTCGGCTGTCTACTTGCAGCATCTGGCACGATCGATCAACAGCACCGTCCAGCATAGTTCATTCCGCGCCCAAGCGATATTGAAGCGCTTAGCGCTGCGGGTTCAGGGCGAAATGGAGGAGAACTTGAGTCAAGTGCTCCGTCTGCACGGTTGTGCTGTGGACGATCGATCAACGTGTCGTCAGAGGGCGTTCATGGCTCATTTAGAGACCGGATACGGTGTGATGGCGCAGTCGGATGTAAACTATTGGAACTCTCGCGAAACTATATTGAACTCTGCTATTCATCGAGTGCACGATTTGTTGCGAGCTTTTCTGGCATACGAAGCATCTGGGAAACGGAATCCACAAAACAGTGCAAATTAAATATAATTGACCCCAGGATACACCTTGTTTTATCTCACTCGTTTTTTTCTTCAAATTAATGTTTACATGGTTCTACCTCAAATACCGTTCGATTTTAGATAAACGGCATAGGCCAAAACAAAATCCATTTGCGTGCGCAAACTCTTTTCGAATTGATGTAGTGCAGTTTTTGCACCCGTCCAATACGCAGCTACCGTTGCAGCAAACACTTTCCGAAATTCGGCGCTCAACACTTCATATCGCTGCTGTGCCTCAGCCGGTGTCGCTCCACCATTGGCACTAGCAGCCGCCAGTCGTCTCGTATCGGCCGAGCTCAATCGCAGTAAACGTTCAAAACGCCCGCGATATTCAATCAAATCAGCTTGGCGAAGTCTATTCCAATCGGATGTAGCCATTCGCATTTCACGCAGCATGTCCAGAATCAGAGAACGTCGCATTGCGGTGCCCAGCTGAGCGGTGAGCGCTGCATCGAGCTGGACGCATAGCTGTTGTAGTTGCCAACCGTCATCGAGCTGCTGCTCTGCAACACGATGCCAATAGTCGATGGCATTGCGTTCGTTGAGTGCGATTACCGTTTCCAAGTCGGGACTGGTGATGAGACCAATATTCGGGGTGATTCCGGCAGCTCGCGGGTCTTTTTGAAATTTGTCTCGCACTTTGACTAGCGCTTGGTTTTGGGTGAGCATGATGTGAGAGAGCAGAGTACCAGCATCCGTATTCAGGCTGAACACTATGTTATGGAATAACAGCGACAGCACGCATGCGATTTGAATGAAATCCATTTGTCTAGACAGTCGATGAAATACTGATGGGATGCTGCTACTGCCGCTCGAGCCTGGCTATTTGATTGAACAGTATGACATGACAAGAGACACATATGTTTTTGTATACAATATATAATAATAATATTAATATATTGTGATATTGGTCTTGCTTTTAAAAGTTGTGTTCAGTTCAGATAGTAGATAAGGTAGGTCAGGATAAGCAACATCTGTTTTTTTCTCGAACCGTGTGTGGGAAACACAGAAGCATCTGACGTTTCTGATAGACCCCAGACCGATATCTATCAATAAGTTTTATGAGAATAAAAACGGCAATTTTATAATAAACATACTTTCTTTACAACGGATCACGATCAACGGTTGAACGACGAAATATGTTTTACTTTTATCCGTGACGTGTAGTCAAGGATACAAATTTGCTTTTAACTGGTTATTATAGATGCAAAATAAAGTCAATGTCAATGGGCCTTGTGGCCGAAGATATGAGCAGTTGAAGATTGAGCTCTTCTACTGGCTACAACTTTTCAGGGGAAAGTATACAATTTGCATACAGCTACAGATACTCAGTGTCACATGTAGCTGAACGAGGGCTAAAATCAACGAATAAAGCTATGAACTACCGCCCTATCAACAGTATTATTCGGATTTGGCTCTCAACCATTACTATGAAATTTCAAATAAGTAAAAGTGACTCCAGGCAAAGGGATTCCATTCGAATAAGAAGTAGAAATCGAGAAAAAGAGCATTTTGCATGGGTGATCGGCGAGTACATTTTGAAGGGGATCGATAAATTGAAGAATTTCTAAATTGAGGCCGCTAGCAGGCTAAAATAAGAAGAATACAATAAGTTTCCATCATAAATGTTGGTCTTTCATAGTTTGTCTCAACACTTATCAGCCCATGTAGTATGCACCTGAATTAATACATTTGCGTACACCTTGCAGTGCGCATCTGCATTCACAAAATGCTACTGTCAATAAAAACCAATGAAGACCGTTGTCTTCGTTCGATCACTCTGATTCAATCAAAGGCATCATGCGTGCTTTAATCATTTTCACGGCTCTTCTGGTTTTCGCTGCAAATGCGGTGTCTGGACCTGGGCCATCAACAGCTCACATTCAAATCGACGAACTGATCCGAGGCACGGCCCAAGGTCAAATCACTGCACGCGCTCAATTTAAAAAACTGACCAGAGAAAAGATGTCGAATACACGCCCTCTTCTCGCCCAAGTCGGAACGAGTCGACGTCGTTTGAATGCTTTCATCGATACGACCAACCGGTTGACACGAGCATTTTGGCAGAAGTTGCGCAGTGATTTCGATACGGGTCGTCAGCAGTCACAACAGGGCGCACTAGCCATCATTCGCTCGTGGTTTGACGGCCTGCCAACCGCATTGCAGAATGACTCGATGGTGCTGTACTATCGAGAGGAGATGATAGCGACGCTGATCAAGAACGGACGGCGATCACTGGAGGTGCTGAATGCCAGTGAGACCGACTCGTTCGGAGACATTGAGAAGAAACAGGAGCAGTTGCGGCGCATCTTTGCCATGCGCATTGAAGACGGAGATGAAACTAATGCCCAATTCTATCAGAAACAGTTGGACGTTATTTTTTTGAACACATACGATTTATTGGAGGCTACGCATAAACACATTTTCGATACATTGGCATTTTCGCTGAATGTGGCAAATCGCTGGCATGAATTGTTGGCTGCTGCTGATCTTTGGGTGGAAACGTTGTCCTGAATAAAGTGCGAAATTGATTTGAGGAAAAACATAATCATTGGGGTTTTTATTGGGCTCCTGTATTTAATTTCCTCTAAAAAAGAATCGCTACTCACTTGACAATAATACATCTCGATTCCGCACCATCTCCAGAGCCCTCTCAACCGTACACCGATCCGTTCCGCTCGCCGCTTCCGCCACGGCCGTCTCCAAGGACGAGTCACGCGAATTCATGGCCGTCTTTCCCGACGTGATGCGCGACCTCACCGAGAAGGCGCGCAAATACAACACAGCCGATGCGGCCCTCTGGTTCGCCAAGGCCTTGCAGTACAACGTGCCGCGCGGCAAGAAGAACCGCGGCCTGGTGACCGTGCTGGCGTACAAGACGCTGCGCGCCGCCGACGCCGAGAGCGGCCCGGTCAGCGACGAGCAGCTGCGACGCGCCCACGTCGCCGGCTGGTGCGTCGAAATGCTGCAGTCGATGCTGCTGATCACCGACGACGTGATGGACCGCAGCCAGACGCGTCGCGGCCAGCCGTGCTGGTGGCGCCACGAGGAGGTCGGCCTGGCGGCCATCAACGATGCGCTGATGATTGAGAACTCGATCTACTACATTCTGCAGAAGTATTTCCGCCAGCAGCCGTACTACGTGGATCTGCTTGAGCTGTTCCACGAGACGATGATGATCACGACCGTCGGCCAGTCGTTGGACCTGCAGGCCGCCGGTCGGGAGGCCCAGGCCAACGGTCAGATGGAACGGTTCACGATGGACCGGTACAGGGCGATCGTGCATCATAAGACTGCGTTCTATACGTTCTATTTGCCTGTCGCTTTGGCGATGCATATGGCTGGGTGAGTGTGGCGGGAAATTCGATGGGCGAACAAATTACAAATTAACTAAATATTACTTCCGTTCCCCGCTGCAGCGTCACCGATCCGGAAATTTTTCGTCAGGCCAAAACCATTCTGCTCGAAATGGGCTACTTCTTCCAGGTGCAAGACGACTTCCTCGATTGCTTCGGCGATCCGGAGCTGACGGGCAAAATCGGCACCGACATCCAGGACAACAAGTGCACCTGGCTGGCCGTGCTGGCCATGCAGCGCGCCAACGACGAGCAGAAACGCACGATGGCTGAGTGTTATGGGCGCTCCGACGTGGCGAGCATCGAAGCGGTGAAGGAGTTGTACGAGCAGCTGGCCCTGCCGCACACGTACGCCCTGTACGAGGAGGAGTCGTACAATCTGATTCGCACGCACATCCAGCAGACGTCGCGCAATGTTCCGCATGCGGTGTTCCTGCAGATCATGGACAAGATCTACAGGCGCCAGAGTTAGAGGCAAGCCAGTGCGAGTGGCTACGTACAATCTGGGAATTGTATACTTATAGATGTAGTGCCCTTTTTATTATTATAAAACATGAATAATATTACAATATAACTCTACTTATGTATTTACAACATCACTGCGGCTGAACAGTTGTTTAAACTTTGCGAATTACAGCATCAAAACGGCTGATTTCCTCTATATTGTTCAATATAAACCGCTATCCTCTCAGCCATCAGCAACGCAATGCGGACCGAGTTCATCGTCGGCGGAGCACTCGTCGTGTCTCTAGCTTGGCTATTCGCTGCTGCATCTGCCCAGCAGTACGACGTGCACGATGAAATCGATCAGCTAGTCCGGAAAGGCTTCACGTCGCAACGCGCCAGTCGTGCTCGATCCGCTCAGCTCAGTCAGCAGGCACGCGTGCTTCTACGCCATAGCATCGCACGGATCGGCACCGATCCACAACGGTTGCTCGATTTCGAGGTGAGCACTCATCGACTGGTGAGTGAATTTTGGCAGGAACTACGAGGCTACTTCGACCATGCGAATCGACCGCAGTCACACAAGCAGGGGGCGCTTCAGATTATCGAGCGCTGGTTCGCCGGCCTGCCGGCGCGGGTGCAGCGCAGTCCGCTGACGCAGTATTATTGGGCGACGCAAATCGGGTCGATCAGCCGGGATTTGGACGAAATGCGCCGCGTGTTGAACGAACGAGAGTCTGACTCGTTAGCCGACATCGCGAATGGCCTGCGGCATTTGCGTCGGGTGTTTGCGGCCCGAGTGCACGATTGCCAGAGGGAGCAAAATGCGCGTCTTTATCAGCAGCAGCTGGACGTGGTTTTGTGGACGATATTCGATTTGTTGGGGGCGACGCACGAGAGCTATTGGAACTCGATGGACGAGCTGCTGGCAAAGAGGGCGGTACGCTGGCACAAATTGGTGCAGGCAGCAGAAGTGGTTGCGTTTTGAGAATAGGAACAAATTAAAAAAACACAACTGGGTCACAGGTCTACGAAAGACTTTTATTAAACGAATTTTGTTATTCCTGTACATTCGCCACCCATACAACAATTGTTAGTGTTTTGTGCGTGGTAAGTGTTCTAGTATGGACACGCAACGACATGATAGATTGAGTGAAAAACTAAAATCCCAACTGCGATTTTTATTATTATTTTTGTTCCTGATGATGATATTTTGTGCGCTATTCTATTGCCTTTCATTTGAGTATATGTATGTGCATCGTACTGAGTCCCTCCAGTGCTAAAATGTTGTCCTTGACAGTTTGTTGTTTGGTTCAGTCGTTCGAGAGATATAGCGTCGCAAACATAAAGCAAAATAAAGAGAAAATCTGGCATGTTTTACAAAGGCAAAGACAAAGAAAAAAATGCATCTCAAGCCGCCAATAAAATGTGTGCAGTTTATAGACCGCATATACAGTTTCCATTTCCACCGCACAACGATGGTTTCAACGTTTTCGTTCTGGTGTAGAGGTGGTCGAAGATGCGCCGAAAATTTGTCGAAAATTGTCGAAAATTGCGACCAAATTTTCTACGAATAATCCGTCCATGGTTTATTTAGGGTACGGATTTTCCGTCGAATTTATTATAGACTCACATTCCATTCTTCAACACATTAAACCACATGGCGTGCCAAAATTCTCGGCTGACTTTTCGTATAATTTATCGTTTATCATACAAAAATCGGGACCCTTTAACTCCGTTGGCAGGCCAGATTTCTGACAATAAAAAGACGATTGACACCAATGGCAGAAAGCATATGGGAAAGTAAAGATTTTATTTACATAGTCGCTGGCCTTACTTGGTTGTTACTCTTATGATGTAAGCGTCCGACGACCTTTGGAGGAGGAATTTGATGCAATTTTGACTTAAAATGCGATTTCCACACAAACCACAACACTATTGGAACGAGTTTTACCGTAATATTATAGAGAAGACTTCAAATAGTAGAAATTGTCCAGGAACTCATTGAAAATGTTGATCCCGTCAAACATAAAATATGCGACGACTTATGACAGTCAGTGTATAATTTGATCAATATAACATGCACCTGTATTTGAACTAACGAAAACAGTTGTTCAATCTCTGACTGATGGCGCTCAAATGTATTTCGCTTAAAACGACTCAAATGCAGCTAACCGCCAGTGCTTTTCTGCGTCTATTGTCGACAAAATGCACGCCAAACTTGCCGTGTCTGCTTTTGTGTTTCTGTCGCTCGCTTGGCTCTACGCAGCAACCTCACCAAAATCGCCCGTGCACGACGACATTGATAAATTCATTGCCGATGCCGACTTCGGGCACCGCAAAGGACGGGCTAGTTCCACCGAATTCACCAAGAAAGCACGCGTAACTCTACGGCGACAACTTGCGGAGATTGGCACCGATCAGCGGAAACTGGAGGCATATGTTGTAGATGTCAATGAACAGCAGGCTAAGTTCTGGAAGGCAATTGTAGATGCTGCCCAACGAAATGAGAAGGAGTCTGCGGAAGTGGTCAAGCAAATTATCGAGCGTTGGTACAGCGGTTTGCCGTTGGGAGTGCAGCGCAGTCCGCTGGTGCAGTATTATCGAGATGCGCAGATCACATTGGTGCAGCAGGATCTGGAACGCTCCATCGTTGATATAAAAAACAGTGCGGCCGATTCGAAGGCAGACATTTTAAACGGACTAAAGCATTTGCGACGCGTTTTTGCTGCTCGATGCCGCGATCAGCACCATGCGCATTTCTATCAGCAGCAATTGGATGCGGCGTTTGTGACTATGATGGATTTGTTGGAGGTAACGCATGTTAATTTTTGGGATACATTGGACGCCATGATGATGAAAATGAACGCGCGCTGGCATAAGTTGGTTATGGCAGCTGAAGTGATTGCTTTCTAGACAAATAAACGTACCTCGAACCTCGAACTGTCCTTCGAACCTCGATAACCGATGAAAACAGTTGTATAAACTCTATCCGAGAAATAATTCCATTTAATATAAAGCATGTCTCAGTTCCATTAACAGAAACTGACTAACTAGGTCTTTAGCCGACACCATGCGCACTTTTGCCTTTCTCGTATCAGTTGAATGGTTGTCCTCATCCGTCGCTGCGGCACAAACGCAATCGGCAGTGCATCTGGAAATAGATAAACTCGTCGGTGTGGCCACAGGCAACCAGCGCGATGGACGTGCACGCGCCGCGCAGGCCATCCAGCAAGCACGCTCGTTGTTACGCCAGAAACTCGCCCAGATCGGCACCAGCTCGCAACGATTGATTGACTTCGTATTGTTCGCCAATCAAAAATAACCAATATTGGCAGCAACTTCGCGACGATTACAATGCGAAACAACCGATTGTGCTGCATTCGTCTCAGCAAATTTTCAACCATTGGTTCGCCAGTCTGTCCGAACGCAGACGGTACATTCCGCTGGTGCAGTACTATCGGACGGCGCTGGCCAAAACGGAGCGCCTGAACAGGGAGGCATCAGTCGAGGAGTTAAAATCCCGGGAAACGGATTCGGCGAACGACATCTCGAACGTACTGCTGCATGTGCGCAGCGTTGTCCAGGCGCGAGTGCGAGACGACAATCCGCGGAATGGCCCCATCTATCAGCAACAGTTGGACACAATGTGGGTGAAGCTGTTCGATGTGTTGACTGTGACGCATAACACGTATTGGGACACGTTGGGCGAGTTGTTGATCAAGACGGCTAATCGTTGGCACCAACTGTTGCACGCCGCCGATGTGATTGGGGTCTGAGATCTGAGGGACAGTTTGAGTCAAGCGATTTAAATCGAACTGGTTAAATATATGTTGAAAAATATAACTCGTATAAGGCGGGGCAATTGTTTCTCGTACTAGTGTTCAAGTTAAGCTGAGAACATACAAGTTGGTATCGCGTTTAATTCATAACCGTAAACACACAGATGTGGAATATTTTTTAATTCATTGTTCGTTAGATCATCGAGGACATATTCACTCAGTCTTCAAAGTACTCGTCCCGACATGAAACAGTAGTTCAAATTTGAAATTTCTATATACACGAACCACTAGAGGGGTTAGGAGTTGCGGGTAACCAGAAGATATTTGTAGGATGAATCGTTTATGAATCTGTTTTAGAATGAAAGGATGGCAGCCACAAAAAGTCACAGAAAAACACGCTCGAACATAATCTGTGGAACTCGGGTGACGAGCTGCTGACGACGATATGCTACAGATTGCTGCGTGCAGCCGAAGAAATAAGGCGATTTATAATGGAGCAAAAGTTTATCCGAAATCAATAAAGCATGATCAAATGTTCTATGTATGTCCATTTTTATAAATATCATACATAATATATTTGACTAATAGTTCGAAATGTGTGTGTAATTATAAATTTCGATTACATTATTCGACTTACCTACAGTAACATTGAACAGTTCGAACACGTTGAAATAAAATTATACATGATCAGCGCTGGCACGAGCATAAAGACTTGGCTCAGCACATATGTCAATTAAATAAACATTCATGATATCTACTGTAATTTACAAAATCACATGAAATATTAAATATTAAATAATGCAATTATCATGAACAGTTTCAGGCAATTCATTTGGCAATCAACAGATGCTCGGTGTCGGGCTATCCGACTGCCCAACGATCCGTATATAAAGCCTTAACGCATGTCCAATAAACGGCCAGTGCCTCACTGCGACTTCATTCGTCGTCGTCACTATGCGCACTCGGCTCGCCGTGCCCGTTGCCGTACTTGTATCGTTCGCATGGATGTTCGCAGTAGCCTCTGCACAATCAACATCAACAGTGCATCTAGAACTCGCCCAGCTCTACGGTAAGATCGATGTCGTTCATCGCGCAGGCCGTACACGCGCCGCGCAGAGCATCCAGCAAGCTCGCTTGGTATTACGCCAACGAATCGCCCAGATTGGCACCAGCACGCATCGTTTGGATGACTTTGAATCTGCTGCCAATCGCTTAGAGCGTCAATACTGGCAGCAAATTCGCGATTACAATCGACCGCACTCGCTAGGTGTGGCGAGGGAAATTGTCGACCGTTGGTTCGCCAGGATGTCACTTCGCAGGCAGAATGATCCGCTGATACTGTACTATCGGTCGGCGCTGGACAAAACGGCGCGACAAAACGGCGGTGCTTCTGTCGACGAGCTGAATGCCCGGGAAGCGGATTCGTTGACCGACATCGCGAACGGTCTGCTGCATGTGCGCAGCGTTGTCAAGGCGCGATTGCATAACGACAATCCGCTGAACGGCCGAATCTACCAGCAGCAGCTGGACGCGATGTTGGTGACGCTGTTCGATGTCTTGGATGTGACGCATGAAGCGTATTGGGACACGTTGGACGAGCTGATGCATAAGACGACTAACCGTTGGCACAAACTGATCTGTGCCGCCGATGTGGTTGGGATATGAGATGAAGGAGTAATTTCAAATAAATTAAAGGTGAATAAATCCCGAATTGAACATTTTTGAAATGCCTTTATACAAATCTGAAATCAAACACTAAAGTTGTGTCCGTTTCTATTTCATAACTGCTTGTATACAAATATGTTGTCGTTTATCCTCCAATATTGGCTGGAGATTTCTCGCTACAGAACAATAACAAATAAATGATATAGGGCTCAAATACACTGTAATTCGTCGATTGAATTTCCCGGTTGTTGAAATATTTAAGACGCGTTTAATTTTGCAAAGACAGATAATTTTAAACATTTACAACTCTGTGACCTTTCTAGGTGTTGTGACTAATAACATTTTTATACCTGCGAACCATTGATCTACAAAATCCGACAAAATCCGGACACGAATCAATTATGATTAGCAGACGATTTATAACACCTAGAATTATAAACCGTCTGCTAATCATAATGCATGCATTGAAAATAATTATTTTCAATGCATGCGTACGATTCTCATTTGTGCTGCATACATGCAGGCAGTAATAATTAATAAAACCCGTAACTCCAAAGTTTCCGACGGTCCTGATTCAAATTTAGAAATTCCAGGACTGTCGGAAACTGCCAAGTTACAGTTTTTATTAACTGCCTGCATGCGGTATATAAGTTATCGTATTGCTCCGTGTTTATGTTTTTACCAAATCGACGCTCGAACATCGAATGAATAGTCATGGAAATTCAGGTACACACTTTTATTTTGACCACAATCTATAAAACTATTTTTTGTAACTTTACATTGCAGCGTTATATTTGGACGTTAACTTGTTCAAAGGCCAGTCATCCGGAAACTACGTTAGCCATACATATGAGCAGAGTTATTTGAGACAGATAGATCTACCTGATACAAAAAGATTCAGGTCATTTGGAGTACCCAGTTCTGTGAAAATGAGCTCCAAAGTCCAGAATGGTGCTTGGTAACTTCATATTGAAACATACTGTATGTGTGTATTTTCGTGTGTGTGCGAGATTTGAGAGCTGCTGGCATGTGTACACGATCCTACAACTATTGTGCTGAATCTGCGTCTGTATCCCACGACTTGGCGACACGTCGCGCTCTACTTTGGCGCCACATCGCAGCTGCTGCTCATGCGTGCATTCGTGCGCACATATTCGTGTCGTATATTATTTTCGAGTGTATCGCCTGTTGGCACCGGGCTCCATCAAGTGCTAGCAGTGCATGTGCGCATGTGCGTGTACATATGCTTTATTATTTAATCTTCGCGCACGCACTCAGATCTAACATCTACTAACACGTTACACGCTCACAATTCGCGGCTAGCGTTGAGCACCGAAATCAATTGGCCGAAACACGAATATGTACTCGCACGCTTGCACACCCACCAACACAAATACCAAACACACACAGCTTAGCTTTGAGTTGTCGTCGTTCTTCCAAGTCGTCGTCGTCGAACACAAAAACAGATCGATGGTGTAACTCGCGCAGCGCAGGCTCGGTTTTCTCGCGCACAGTCACACACAAAACGAGGCTCTTCCACACTCGCCTATACACATACTACATATGCAAATGTATATATGTTAGATGTTAGTACATGTTTAGGCCATTGGAACGCGACTCCAGACGATTTAATCACAATCGCACACACAAGCAAACACACACACGCACGCAGCGGCTTATAGCAACGCATAATCGAATAATCACTGCCCCCTAGCTCTGCTAGCTAGACAGGCGCACCTATCGGAATATCAATAATATCGCTAATCTCAAACTCGTCAATTACCACGCAAAACACTCATCAATATACACACTCGATGTCAATCGCACGTACGTAATATCAAACACTTGAACGAACGGGTGGACGGGGAGGCGCATCGGCGTTCCGCGGCAGAGTGGGGGGGCGCACTCGACTCTCGACGGGTTTATTATTGGATACGAACGCAACGCGGACGAAAACCGACGACGACGACGACGATGCGGGAGGTGTTGGTTTTTCGGTGTGTTGATGTTGATGATGTGAGTTTGTGTGCCTGCGATTCGATTATGTCGACCGACGACCGCGATCTGCGTGCGTTTCTGTTCGCAATGGAATAATTTGGTTTTCGGTTCGCGTTGCGTGTGTGCGTATATTCGTATATAGAATAGTGTGTGCGCGTGTGTTGTGTGCAGTGCGCTTTTGTGCGCCTTTTGTGTGAGTGCGTGCGCGTCCGCGTTCGAGTGTATATGTATTTGCTCAGGTACACACACACACACACACACACACGCATGCACGGTAGCCCCACACACAATTTAATGATGAATGAATGTGGCTGGTTGTTGTTGTTGTTGGTGT
>JANTBZ010055671.1:0-24824 GCA_024741255.1 Exechia fusca | reverse complement strand
CAGGCGCGGAACTCCTCCTGGGCGCCGCAGCCGACGGCGCCGGTGCCGTCCTCGCACATGCCCCAGTTGTTGCAGGCAATGTAGCGCCACTGCAGCACACAGTTGGCGCACTCGAGACCTGGCGTGTGATTGGATAAATGGTCAA
Organism: Exechia fusca; assembly: GCA_024741255.1. Classification (NCBI taxonomy): domain Eukaryota; kingdom Metazoa; phylum Arthropoda; class Insecta; order Diptera; family Mycetophilidae; genus Exechia; species Exechia fusca. The sequence continues at coordinate 24,679 of JANTBZ010055671.1, read as the reverse complement.
GGTGAGTGAGTGGTATCAAAATGGCATAGTTTGTTTTAGACATAAATTAATAAATTGGTTGATATTTGAATCATTCCAACTTTATTCCGAACGTAAGCTTCCATTAGAATACTACCACTTTCAGTTGATTTTTTTTGTCAATGAATTCATGACAATACCAGTGATAAACCAAACGTATTTTCAATGTGTACAATAAATGAATGAACTCCACCTAACATGAACTGAAGTATCAAACTATCACATACCAGTTTGATAAAAAAAATCGGTATATTGAACCAGTGATGCGTTTATTCAATTTTTCAATATGAAAACCAATATTTTGATGATGGATAAAGTTATGTCTTTCAAACTTTTCACAAGAAAAACTATGCATTATCAGAATAACAGCATTACAAATTATGTAAGAAAACATAAAAATCGTTATGCGTTGGGCCGCAGTAACACAATTTGAGAAACTATGACTTGTCGCGTAGGTTGAACAACTCTTGTCGTGTAGTTGGACCTTGGACCACTTTCAAATTAATGTTGTAACGAAACATAACGGAACAAATGTATATTTAATCGTGGGACCTGAGCATGACACATGTAATAGAGGCATTTGTCTTTTCATAAGGCCTTCAGACTTTGATTGCTATATTTCCGAAGGCCTTTGTTCTGGATGTGAATTTCAAGAATGGCATCCGGATGCAACCCATAGATGTCCAGTATAGCATGAATAAATCATATTGACAAAATAATGTTTAAGTGGTTTAACCTAAACGGAATACTTCAAATGAGTAATTAGATGTGTAAAATGGCATCCTTGAGCTTGGGATGAAAATAATATATATCGAAAATAGGTCCTATGGATGGACCATCAGATTTGAAAACATCGCATTATTAAAGAAGTTATGAGCAATAATGGAAACTATGTTCAACCTACATGACAATCCCCTACTTGGGCTCAACGCTTGGCGCCCGAACAGTGCGTAACATGCACGTTTGCCTATAGTGGTGTTGATGCACGTCGCTTGCATCACGCACGCACGTCGTCCTTTCGCGACCACAATGCGCGCGTTCACAAATTGATGGTGTCCAAGTATTTGCCGACGAATAAAAACGTGTTTATCAATAAATTGTACTTATTAATATACTAGAGCATAGTGTGCCTCATGCTGCCACCGACCACACCCAAGTCAATAGAGTGGATTCGTGCTTTTTGGGATCCGGCGATGCTGTTCAGTGAGCATCCGCTTTTGTAATATGTAGTCGTGTGTGCTGTGTGCAATAATGTTCGCGATGTTCGTAAACGAACATAAATTTCTCGCCCGTCTGACAGCGGCCTCAGATTCGATGCCTGTATTTTATGTGGCGCACGTCGTCGCGCGAGTGCGAAATCATATTGGCCCCCACCCGACATGATAAAATGCATTTCGATCTGGAATTGCATCAGCGCTTGCACACACACAGTCTGGTGAATCGAAGTCTGGGTTAATTTATCGTGCACGCATGGCCGTTGTCGGCTCGCCGAATTTCGGTCGCCGGTTGTGTGTCTGCACGTCGCCACCCGCCCGAACTATGTATACCTACTAGGTTTACGAATTGTGTTTGGTAATATACAATGAGTTTATAGTGTTATTATTTCAATTCATGCGCATGCGTATTCGTATCGTGTGTATTTTTCGGTCGGTCATCGCCAACATTTACTACGTTTCTCACATACTAAACAAGGTACCATTCATTCAGCTATACAGTAGCAGCACGTTAATGAACGCATATACAGTTGCGTATGTTGCATACATATTCAAGGTAAAACATATTATAATATAAAACGTTGACGCGTGCGCAAGTCTCGACGCATTGCGTCCTATTGCAATCGATACTAATTTATGAGCTGATTCGACCTGTCGGGGATGCAATGCGCATACTACGCAAACTACTCTATTAATACTCTTTAATGCACAGAATTCAACATATTTTACGTTTTGTATGAAAAGTGAAAAGATACACATTCACCAACATGTTGATGCTTTGTTGTATGAAATTTTTTTTGAAGAATATTTCTTTTTGATTGGGATTTTCAGGTATCGTTAGCCAAAAAGGAAACATTTGAAAATAATAATTTGTGTTCGCTCATCTATTGTATCTATGGATTCGTGAAAAATTGGTGCTGCAAAGCTTCACCTCATACTAAGAGCGCCGTAGAAGGAAAGATTGTCAATTATATGGAGAAATAGTCGAGCGAATTGAACACAACAACTATTTTTGTATGATATTCATTCGAGTGTATAGATAGTGTTCTAGTTCATTCTAGTAAAAAGTGATGGTCTCCTAACCAAATACGAGTGAGAGTGAAATCTATTGAAATCTATACTATTATGATGTTCATCGAACAATACTTCATCCCTGAATATATGGGCGAACTCGATAAATAATTGCAGATTTCTAGGTGTTGGTACTATTATGACTAAGGGTAGTACCAGCACATTGTTCTTCGTCACTCCATTCAGAAGTTACGCTATATTATTGGACTGTAGGTCTTTAAAAAAACGTAAAACGTATTAAATGTAGTCAATGGTTCAAATTAATGAGCTAGGGTAGAATATCGCATAGTCTCTCATACACACGCTTTAACGCAGGTGCAACGCCCAGCGGATATATCGATCACCCAGATGCAGAACCGAACGACCCGACGGCAGTTGGATGGCGCGACGATACGGCGAGTGAATAGGATATTTGTCGGTCATCGATATCGCAAACGCATTTGTATTTGCGCTTCGCAGCTTTGTTCCGGTCAACATCGATTCAACATTTGCACACAATACACAACACAAGCACACATCGCAAATAGTTGCCAGCAGGTCATCGCGGATGCGCGCTGACGACGAAACTTTTCACTTTTCCGCAGTTTTCACAGCGATTTGCCCTACGGTGACTACGATGTGACACATAACTTTTTAGCTCACATTTGAGTGTACACATTCACGTACATTATGCTATAGTTTTCTCGCACAATCCGTTTGGCACAACAGTTCCGCCACGAATGCGTTGCCTTCGTTGGGCTCACCACCGGTTTGACGCTGTTCGGTCGTCGTCGTTGCACCAATTCTCTTCTTGTCGTCGTCGTCTTCATCGCGCCCATTCCTTATATGATGAGGACGCTCTCACGCCGCATTATAAATATAAACCTGCGCAGTGGCGATGCCCATTGCGAACATGCATATGCAAATATACACAGACGCGACGCGCTCGTATTTATAATACGGCCGAATATTGTTGTGAGCGTTTTTCTTCTGTCTGCTGTCGTTCGCTTGTGACTGTGTGCGGACGCTTGTTAATGCAGATGCGTGCCAAGACATTAATTTGCAGTGTAAACGCGCCGCACAAAGTACATAGAGTGCAATTATGCAACGCAAATAACTTTGCGACGCGCTCCGAAGCCTGTGTGTCTATGTTGGTGTGTGTGTGTGCTCTCGCTCGCTCTCTCTCGGGGCACACTATTTGGGTGTCTGGCCGAATTAGGCGACACTACCGTAAAGGGCGACACGCACACATACAAACACTAACACGTTTTGCACGCCTATAGCGTGTCTGTCCGATGGGATCATCATTGCGTGTAATTTCTGTCGGCCAAAGTGCACTCACACCCACAGGCACACACGCACACCTTTGGCCCGTGTGTTGAATATGACATTCTCAATTATTCCAACTCGTTTTTTTGCGCTAGCACTTCTGCTGTGCTTTACAGCTACAGTTGCGGACATAGAAATATAGGCACGTGACATTGCTCAGACATTTTGCACTCGATAGAGCATGACAACATTTTTTTCAAAAGTTTAAACGTTCCTTCAACATTGCGTCAGTCTATTGGTTAAGGCAATGTAATATATGGACCTCGGCCTCTCAATTGAATTTATATGTGAAAATGCACCATGATTGATCGGACAGAGAAATAAGACCAGTATGTTTTATGTATGGTGGACGGCTGCATGGCGTCACTTTTGTGCAATTCACGTACTTCTATTTCTCTGCCCGCAACTGTATGTATGCAATTTCGAAACGCCACACCTGCTACATGCCGAAGCAATGTTGAATGTCAATGTATATGTACGTCCTAACGAGTTTGCCATCCGCCACCACCGACGCAACACAATCTCTACTCTGGTCTGGTCACCGGTGCTGCGCCCTACCGACCGGTCTAACGGCCGGCCTGAAACGTTTAGGCTCGCACATTTATGAGCAGCGCCGCCGGCTGCTCGAGTGAGCGAGCATTTTGTCGAGATTTAATTGCCGAAAGTTTCGGTCTTTCGTGCTCACAGGCTCACGAATGTATGTCTACATACATGTAACTAAGCATGGACCACAATTAATTTATTTGTCGTTCCGCCATGAGTGAGATGAGTGCACGATGATGAGTGGAGCGTATGTGAGCGCCGTGTGTTTTCGGTAGAAACTGGGCCCGTAAGTGTTCTTGTCACAACATACAAAATGCCACTGTGCGAGACGAGAAATGCCTCAAGTGTGCATTTGAAGTGCGTGTATAAGTTGGTCTCTACTACTGACGTGTATGAATGCCTATGCTACGAACAACGTTATAATAGGATTTTGTTGCTCACGCTCTAACAACTCAAATGAGCTTATGCTGCGCGCGGAAAACTATTCCGCACATGTCAACTTCATCTCGTGCTCGTACATACCGGACGACGAGTCGTCACACACACACACGACGACGAAGCGTTGTTCTCGCAATCGTTTATTAGCCATTAACGTCACTCACATGGTGGTGCCGAGCGGAATGCCCGCCTCGAACGCCGCGATTATGTAGGTTATTACGTCAGTATGGCGGTTTGTCTGCGCTGTGCTCTGTAGCATCCTTTTCTCCTCGCTACCACCCCCTTTCCACCCTCTCGAATTCACACACCGTTTTCGGTTTTGTTCTGTGACTCGGTGTATGTGTGAGCGGGTGCGGAGGCCACTTCCGCGATTTATCATATCTGCGTGTGATGAGCGCGCGGCGGCGGCCCTGAAGGCTATTTAATGAGGCACAAACGCACATGCACGAGACCGTCGGCGTGTGCGGATGTGTATGTGTAATATGTTGTTGGCTGAAGCTTAACCATCCATCTTTTGTGGCAAATGTGCGTCTGGTCGTTCGCACACACACACACACACACGGGCTCGGGATTTTGTGGTCATTAATTACGAGAGCAGACCATCGTTCATTCGGGCTGCTGCTGCTGCTGCTGGTGGGAGTCAGCACAGCTACGCACGATGCGATGATAAGGGCGTTATTTCTCGCATAGCAAGCCCCAACCTATTAGTGGTCCAGATTATATCACTGTATGCGATGGTGCGTGTGCGCTTTGGCTTCGCCTTAGCTACTGAAGAGTGGGTGAAAATATTGTGATAAGCTGCTAATCAGTACACGCACACGTTTAATAAATTGATTTCGCTTGCCAGCAGTGATATCGTGCCGACATTTCGCGCAACCACATTCATATGAGTTGTTGCAATTGCTATGATTTGGCTCAGGTTGAGCGAATGAATTAGATGCGCGACGCGCCGAGCAATTGAGCATGCTGGTGCGCCATTCGTGCGAGTTATGACGCGCAATTAATCACATCACGTTGCACAGACACGGTTCTAATCGGGCGCGTCGCATATTTTCGCTCGTGAATCCCATTTGAACTGTGGCGAGAACATATCCAATTCATGCGCAGCATTTGAGTGAGTGTGTTGTATATGAGCGTTGGATGATGGTGACAGGTCAGAGATAGTTTTCGCTGGCCGCGTTTAGGCTGCGTTAGCATGGCAAATATTTGGTTGTGAATATAACATAAATTCCGAGTAACAAGCATTTCGCTGGGGCCTGGTGATGACGCTCGGCTGTCGTTACGATACGAGACTGTGCTGGGTCTATGTAAAGTCGTAACATCGAGTGAACAACAGCAAATGCTGCTCGTTCGTGTTTCTGTTGTGCGTGCATATGACGTCGTCGTTGTCGTCGTCGACGGTGTAATAAAACGACCAAGTTCAGCGACCAGCTCTATTTTCGGATTCACGATCACGGTCCCAACAACCGATTCGATGATGCGCTCGCTCGCGTGTGTAGTACATGCAACGACTATAGTTGTACTAGACACTGCGCGCGAACATGCCCTGCGTTCGATTAATCACGCTATGCTCGCTCTCGGTACACACAAGCAATGCTGCTGGTGACAACACGGCATGCCGACGATGGTTTTGTTTTCGGCGAGCGCTGTGCAAATGACGACGATTTCGTGTATGCTGCGAGTGCGAGCGAGCGAAACAGCGCGCACAATCTGCCAATTGTGTTCGCTCCGTTTTTGGTGCGATTGGCTATTTCCAGATTGTACGATCAATCGATGCGCGCTGCACATCCACACACTTCGATAACAGAGCAGAGCGAGTTCGATTAAACTATTCCGTCACGCTCGCAATTAGTATAAATACAACTGTTGGGTGCAGGGCTGGTTTAATTGCAAAGTTCTGCCCAGACGGTCTTGTTTCGTCCGCGTCATCTCGTTAGTCTCTGCCGGTTCCAGCTGCGTGCGTCGTGAATTGCTGGCGATCGTGTTTCTCGTGGTGTTGTGGACAAGCGGCTAACAGTAATCCTGCGAAAATGTGCGACGACGATGCCGGAGCGCTGGTCATCGACAACGGGTCGGGCATGTGCAAGGCGGGCTTCGCCGGCGACGATGCGCCGCGTGCCGTCTTCCCGTCGATCGTCGGCCGGCCGAGGCATCAGGGCGTGATGGTGGGCATGGGCCAGAAGGATTGCTACGTTGGTGATGAGGCGCAGAGCAAGCGCGGCATTCTGACGCTCAAGTATCCGATCGAGCATGGGATCATCACGAACTGGGATGATATGGAGAAGATCTGGCATCACACGTTCTACAATGAGCTGCGCGTGGCGCCCGAGGAGCATCCGGTGCTGCTCACGGAGGCGCCGCTGAATCCGAAGGCGAATCGCGAAAAGATGACGCAGATTATGTTCGAGACGTTCAATTCGCCGGCTGTGTATGTGGCGATTCAGGCGGTGCTGTCGCTGTACGCGAGCGGCAGGACGACGGGCATTGTGCTGGACTCGGGGGATGGAGTGTCGCACACAGTGCCGATTTACGAGGGTTATGCGTTGCCGCATGCCATCCTGCGGTTAGATCTGGCCGGTCGGGATCTGACCGAATTCTGCATGAAAATCCTGACCGAGCGTGGCTACTCGTTCACAACGACAGCTGAGCGAGAGATCGTGCGCGATGTGAAGGAGAAGCTGTGCTACGTGGCGCTGGATTTCGAGCAGGAGATGGCGACCGCTTCGGCTTCAACGTCGCTGGAGAAGTCGTATGAGTTGCCCGATGGACAGGTGATCACGATTGGCAACGAGCGGTTCCGGTGTCCGGAGGCGTTGTTCCAGCCGTCCTTCCTGGGCATGGAGTCCGCGGGCATTCATGAGACGGTGTACAATTCGATTATGAAGTGCGATGTGGACATTCGCAAGGATTTGTACGCGAATTCGGTGCTGTCCGGCGGCACTACGATGTATCCTGGTGAGCATACATAAAAGGTTTGAATAACATTTTCGATGATAACTAATTGTTTTAATCTTCTTTGGCCCAGGTATCGCCGATCGCATGCAGAAGGAAATCACTGCCCTGGCGCCCTCCACCATTAAGATCAAAATCATCGCACCGCCAGAGCGCAAATACTCCGTCTGGATCGGTGGTTCCATCCTGGCTTCGTTGTCCACCTTCCAGACGATGTGGATCTCGAAGGCCGAGTACGACGAGTCTGGGCCAAGCATTGTGCATCGCAAGTGTTTCTGAGCGTGTGCGTATTATTACCCGTTGTGTACCTGGGTGGTGGTGGCAATTACATAATAAAGTATTAATACATTTGTTACTGACGAATTACCTGTTGGGCGTGCGTTGTTCGTCGAGATTGCGTCGGTTCGGCACGCTAATGTGTTCATCTCTCAGCAGTTGGTGATCGTATTATTATTTTTGTCTGATGAGCAAATGCACACAATGCGCATTAGATGGGCCAGTACATAGTAAACTCTCTTTTGAATTGTTGAATGTAACGTCTACATGTGTTGGTACTATGTACGAAAAGTCGTAGTAACGGTATGCTCATGTGCAGCATCTCTGCAAAAATTCTCGTACACACACCAGCACGGCATTCCTCTCTAATTGTTCAATTGAATTGGCTTGTCGTCGCCACCGCCGCCGCCGCCGTGGCATGACATGTGAGCAAGTGTGTTTTCGGTGTGTGCATGTATCTGGCGTGCTGTTCTGTGTGCTGTTCGTTAGTTTATCGTTGACACACCAAAACACCAACACACACTCGCTCACTGAGCCCGCGGCATCTCGGTTGCATGCGTGTGTTCGAGATTAATGATTACATCGTCCATATGTCTGCGGGAAAACTTTGCACGATATTCGCTGTGTTGTGTATGCGCATCGGATAGGGCATCACGCTATGCTGTGTGTGTGCGGTGTGTATATGTTAATTTTATGTTAATGCTGCCCCGAACACACCGCACAGCGATAATACACATGCACGCACACACACACAGGCGCGGACATGCACACATGCAGACACACACACATACACACATGCTTGCCAGAGGCAGATATTGGCTTGGCGGCTGTGTGGCGTGAACAATACGTCGCCATCGGGTATGCTGCGCCACCATGATACGATGCAGCTCTGCACTGAGCTATGCTGTCTGTGTGATCTATGGTGTACATGGTACATGGCTTGCTGCAGAATTGCATGCTCGCACATCGACTCACGCACGCAGAGGCGGTAGCATACAACAGCAGCAGCAGCAGGGCTCGGGCGCCGAGCGCCGCCTGAGCGCCTGGCGACACATGGCGGATTTAATTGAGATTGAGCCCTGCGCGTTTGTGTGAGTGTGCGAACATGTGCGCGCGCATCTTTAGCGTGTCTGTGGTTGCGTCGTTGGGCTAGAGTGGTGTATGTTTGTATGCTGTTTGGCTGCGACAGCCCTCTCTTGTTATTTTCTTGTGTGCTTCTGGCTTGTGTGTGTGTGTGTGCGTGATTCGAGCCTTTTTCGGAAGCGCTCGAGCGTGCGGCGCACAGACACAGAGACGCATAGTTGTGGCGGTGCACATAGTGCACATTGCTATTTCCAGATTGTGGGGCGGGATCAACAACGCTTGGGCCACCACTGTTTGGCGGCGGCGGGCACTCTGGGTTCGAGGTATAAAAGATCAGGGCACGGGTTGGGCACCGGTCAGTTGTGTCTGAGACTCGTGTTCGTGTGCAGTATTCGGCGAAACGAAACGCCAATTTTCATTTTTTCATCTTTGAGCGGTCAACAGGTTCGCATTGTTCGGTGGTTACATAATTGAGTGCTGCAAGTGTTGATTCAAGAAGTGATTGACAAAAGATACCAGTGGAATACTGATACTGGCACTATAAAGTAAACAAATAAAGTAAATCCATAGATCATCAGTTACTACACTTCTTCAATTCTATTTCAAACTCAGTGCTGATTAAGCCAATCCGTGGATTATAACGTGAAATCACAGTAGTTTTGTCTTAAAACATATTAAAATAGAATTACACAATTGAGGCGCGATTGTCAACTGAACGTGTCGATCTGTGGATTATAACATATTTTCTATCTGGCCCCCAAACAGAACTAATCCATCAAGATGTGCGATGATGATGCGGGAGCGCTGGTCGTGGACAACGGATCCGGTATGTGCAAGGCTGGTTTCGCCGGTGACGATGCGCCGCGCGCTGTGTTCCCGTCGATCGTTGGCCGACCCCGTCATCAGGGTGTGATGGTGGGCATGGGACAGAAGGACTGCTATGTCGGTGATGAGGCGCAGAGCAAGCGAGGTATCCTGACGCTGAAGTACCCCATCGAGCACGGCATCATCACCAACTGGGACGACATGGAGAAGGTGTGGCATCACACTTTCTACAATGAGCTGCGCGTCGCCCCCGAGGAGCACCCCGTGCTGCTGACCGAGGCCCCGCTCAACCCGAAGTCCAACCGCGAGAAGATGGTGCAGATCATGTTCGAGACGTTCAACTCGCCCGCCGTCTATGTGGCCATCCAGGCTGTGCTGTCGCTGTACGCGTCCGGTCGTACCACCGGCATCGTGCTGGACTCCGGCGATGGTGTGTCGCACACCGTGCCCATCTATGAGGGATATGCGCTGCCGCACGCGATCCTGCGTCTGGATCTGGCCGGTCGCGATTTGACCGACTACCTGATGAAGATCCTGACGGAGCGTGGCTACTCGTTCACGACGACGGCGGAACGTGAGATCGTGCGCGACATCAAGGAGAAGCTGTGCTACGTGGCGCTGGACTTTGAGCAGGAGCTGGCGACGGCGTCGGCTTCGACGTCGCTGGAGAAGTCGTACGAGTTGCCCGACGGTCAGGTGATCACCATCGGCAGCGAGCGTTTCCGTTGCCCGGAGGCGCTGTTCCAGCCCTCGTTCCTGGGAATGGAGTCGGCCGGTATCCATGAGGCTGTGTACAACTCGATCATGAAGTGCGACGTGGACATCCGCAAGGACCTGTACGCCAACACTGTGCTGTCCGGCGGCACCACCATGTACCCGGGTAAGTTAGGGAGCAGGATGACTTCGTTTGTGAGTGCATTGTCTAATCACAATTCGGTACTATTCCATTCTGTCCGCAGGTATTGCCGATCGTATGCAGAAGGAAATCACCGCCCTGGCGCCGTCCACCATCAAGATCAAGATCATTGCCCCGCCAGAGCGCAAGTACTCCGTCTGGATCGGCGGATCCATTCTGGCGTCGCTGTCCACCTTCCAGACGATGTGGATCTCGAAGGCCGAGTACGACGAGTCCGGCCCGGGCATCGTGCACCGCAAGTGCTTCTAAGCAGTGCGCGGTGTTCAGCTTAAGCCACCAGCCCTGTCACTGTCACCAACACCAGCATCAGCAGCACCAAATCGAATGCCATCACAACCTCCACCACCAACAACAACAACAACAACATCACCATCAACAACAACACTCAATGTACATGCTTTTATGTTTCGTCAGATTAAAAATGGGAACAAATCAATCGACCAGTCCCCGGAAATCCGCAGATGGACGAACGGGAAAAGAGATCGAAAGAAAATGGAACGCGAGATATGGAGGAAAAGAGCATAGGTTGGTTCTGTTCGCCATTGTATTGTACAGATTATCTGTTCTGTTTCTGTTGATTTCTTGTGTTGTACACATTCACGAACGATTACATAAACAATAAACGGCCTAAGTTCATATACATTACTTCGGTGGATGGCTAAAAATACTGCGCGACGACAGTCGAGTTTGTCTGCGATTTGCGTCCGCGTGCCGAACACATCGGGCACAGCAGACACGCTCTACGAGACATTCTCTGCGCATTGATGTCACACGAACGACGTACGACGAACGACGCCCAAGGTGCCTAGACCTGCCTTACGCATGCAAAGTGCACGCGCAGACACGAGCCAACAACTCGCACACATTTGTTGCTCGCTCGCAGCGAGCACAGTGCAGCATTCTTGCACGCTCGACTTGCGGGTGCGGTCGTGTGCGGTCGCGTGAGTGCTTTCGACACAATGTTGGCAGCACACTCTGCTCGATATGCAAGTGCGATGCGAGACACAGGCGCCGGCGAACGCACGCTAGACTGTGCCAAAAAACAGATGGTCTATTCATACAGTGCGGCAGCATGAGCGAGAATGTGAATTCTGCGGCCGGGCGTAATGCGTGCGTTGAGATGATTGAAACGAGTCTTGAAGCATGCGACGGTGAGATGAGGCGACTGCGTTGCCCGCCATGTCCGATGTCAACCAGTTTCGGCCCGTTTGATAGGTGTCAAGTTGCGCAAACAGTTAGATATGTAAAACGGATGCAAATGTCAAATGATATTTTTAGATGATCAATTATTATTTTCACATGCTGCGCATGATAATTATTAAAATACACACTGATTTTTCTATTTCAACGATCGAATTTGTAAGATGAAGAGAATATCTGTGTGCATTTACATAGATCGATTCTACCTCATTTGTTTCCTTGCTCATAGGCACTATGAAGTGTATAGCTATGTGTATAGCACAGCGCTGGATCATCGTTAGGTGAAAAAACCTGCACCCATACCGGGGATTGAAAACAGGACCTTCATTTTGACGACTCTACCTAACTTAAACAGTATGAATTAGTTAGAATTTTCATCTTCATTGGATTATAGAGAACAAATGTTTACTTGAAATTCTTAAATTCATCAAGATGAATTTTATATTGAAAGATATTACTCCATACCTCAAACCACCCTACCTCGTTGCTCGTTGCATTCAGACGAGATGCAATCTCGACTACACCCAAACCACCAAACCACTGACCCCAGTTTGAAAACTGCATCTATGCGAGCGCCAGAGAGAGAATGCAATGCACTAGTGACGAGTGTCGCTCGTTGGCATCACCGACGGCAACGATGATTAACGGGCAGTCGTCAACACATAGCATTCATTCACCTAATCGATCCTTCTTAGGGATTTCTATTTTGGGGACCGCTGACCGATGCGTCGGCGTCAGCGATGCTCGAAGGCGTGTGTGTGTGTGTGGTTATGACAGTGCATACGGTGGACCAGCCAGCCAGCAGCCAAATGTATAAAAGACTCCGGGCGGTGGCGGACCAAATCATTCGTTGTGCATTTGAGTAACCGCCAAGTCGTCGTCGTTCAACTACTAACCAAGTCGTCATCGCGATCAGTGTGGGTGTTACAAGTGAGATTGAGTGAGTGAGTTTTGTCGAAGCGACCGCCAAATTGTAAAGCGATACATTATTCCAAATATTCGGAAGAAGAACAAGTTCCAAACATCGTCGCATGTAATTATCCAAAGTGAGAATGCAAGTGAATGCAAATCCGTGTCCGTGTATCTGCAAATGGATTTCTGACGAGTTGTGCTGCTGGGCTGGCCCGAGAAGTTTAAACTCAAGTGTATAATGCGTGGCATATTATTTTCAGAAGTGCGTGAGCGTGCCTGCGCTCACCCATAAAGTGTGCGGGACTCTTATTCCGGCATTTTATTATCACACGCAGCCACTTGCCCTGAATAAACATTCGAGCGCGTAAGCATGTCAAGCCAAACGTTCTCGCATCCGCATCGCACTCGTCCCGACGGCGCATTGACATTCAAATTTGACTGCAAATGCGAAATAATACTGAGGTTGAGACGGTTGGTTGAACGCTGGTGGTCGTCGTGCCGAGGGTGAAATCGACTAAACCGCATTGAATACGATTTATTTATGTGCGCCCTGGCGTTTTGTCGGTTGCTGCTGCTGTTGCTTCAGCACTGGATATTGCGGAAATTTGAATGGCTGTGTGTGTGTTTGTGCTGGAGTGTGATGGAAAAATGTATAACGTTGAATTGTTATCAGTCTCGAATTTCGGTGCGGAGTCGTTGTTATGAATGTGTGCGGCTGTGCGTGTGCGGCTGAGCGCGCATATTCATTCTCGGCACAAGCACATTCCATTTACAATTCACTCGCGCTTTGTGAACCTGTCACTCATGTGATTGTAATTGAAATTTGCATAAACCAATTTAAATTCAAAACAAATTGTTCGACTAACTCGGTTTTACATACACAATTTGGGCGCGCCCCGCACACAGATTCAGGGAGCACCGAAGCCGAACTAACTACCGACCAACATGTGCGACGACGATGCGAGCGCTCTGGTCGTGGACAACGGGTCGGGCATGTGCAAGGCGGGCTTCGCCGGCGACGATGCGCCGCGCGCCGTCTTCCCGTCGATCGTCGGCCGGCCGAGGCATCAGGGCGTGATGGTGGGCATGGGCCAGAAGGATTGCTACGTTGGTGATGAGGCGCAGAGCAAGCGCGGCATTCTGACGCTCAAGTATCCGATCGAGCATGGGATCATCACGAACTGGGATGATATGGAGAAGATCTGGCATCACACGTTCTACAATGAGCTGCGCGTGGCGCCCGAGGAGCATCCGGTGCTGCTCACGGAGGCGCCGCTGAATCCGAAGGCGAATCGCGAGAAGATGACGCAGATCATGTTCGAGACGTTCAATTCGCCGGCCATGTATGTGGCGATTCAGGCGGTGCTGTCGCTGTATGCGAGTGGCAGGACGACGGGCATTGTGCTGGACTCGGGGGATGGAGTGTCGCATACGGTGCCGATTTATGAGGGGTATGCGTTACCGCATGCGATTCTGCGGTTGGATTTGGCTGGCAGGGATTTGACTGACTATCTGATGAAGATCCTGACGGAGCGTGGGTATTCGTTTACGACGACGGCGGAGCGGGAAATTGTGCGCGATATCAAGGAGAAGCTGTGCTATGTGGCGCTGGATTTCGAGCAGGAGATGGCGACGGCGAATGCGTCGACGTCGCTGGAGAAGTCGTACGAGCTGCCCGATGGGCAGGTGATTACGATTGGCAATGAGCGTTTCCGGTGCCCGGAGTCGCTGTTTCAGCCGGCCTTCTTGGGAATGGAGTCGTGCGGGATTCATGAGACTGTGTACAATTCGATTATGAAGTGCGACGTGGATATCAGGAAGGATTTGTATGCGAATTCGGTGCTGTCGGGTGGAACTACGATGTATCCGGGTAGGTCATCAGGTTTAACTGTGTAAACTCAGTGTTCTGATTGAATTCGTAACCGTTCGCAGGTATTGCGGACCGCATGCAGAAGGAGATCACCGCCCTGGCGCCGTCCACGATCAAGATCAAAATCATTGCGCCGCCTGAGCGCAAATACTCCGTCTGGATTGGCGGCTCGATTTTGGCCTCGCTGTCGACGTTCCAGGCGATGTGGATCTCAAAAACGGAGTACGACGAGTCCGGACCGGGCATTGTGCATCGCAAGTGCTTCTAGAGCGGGCGACCATTGGAGTATTACGCACACACGCATACGCACAAGCACCTTGTAGGAAGTATTCATTTGTCTGTCCCCAAGCATTTTCAACTGTACCATCGATGTGTAATATTAAATACGGTTGGATCGAATCGTTCATTTATGTTGGCTGAATAAAGAAAATTGCAAATCATGAAACACGAATTATGGTGATTGCAGTTCGTATTTTCACATCCGCATTGCAATCTGCAAATGGAGCTCAAATGAATATTATGTTTGCTCTCGCGGAATCCCCTGGCTTCCGAGAATCGCACCGACATTGCACCGAGAAATGCAACGACTTTGCCGCAAGCGAACAGTGACAAACCCGTCCGGTGTTAAAACCAGCCAACGACGCGATATTCTTCGTGTTTTACTACGCTCAAATCACCGTAATAACCATAGTAATAATACCACCATATGAAACCGCCGGCACAACCCGAAAACCGACGCGCAAATGCACTCGCGAAATAAATGCGAATATAATTAAGTTTAATGGTGTGCCACATGCGCGAAACCAGAGAAGAAGCGCACGAAGGAAGGAGATCGCGTGCAATATCTTGATGCACTAACGAGCCCTTCTCTGAGCTGAGCTGAGAGACACACGGAAAACGCATTTAATCCCACTTGGACGATTCTTGGTCTGGTTTTAATCAAGTCCTAATTTTCATTGCATGTCGCCGCATGCCAGCACACACACACCAGCACATGGTGGATGGTATTTTATTTCCGCAAACTCGAGTTGAAAAGTAATATGATTTTGATTTGCTAACGCATGTCGCCGGGCGGAAACAATTCAATATCGCTGGAACGGTTCATATGTTTGTTTTGTTCGAGAGTCTGTGGAACTTTTTTTGTAGTTGGTCGGCGACTTGCTGCGTCCGTCGTCTGTGTGTCCGAGGAGACCATTTAGGACCACAAATCATCTACGATAATAAACTTATTAAATATACAAACATAGCGGACATAGATGTTGGTAGACATAGCAAGGATAGAAACTTCGCAGAATCTCAACGACGGATGACGACAACGAAGATGCGTGCGTGCCGCCCACTCGAACTATACTCATATTTCATCCACGTACAAATTGCGTACCTGAGTGCTCGCACTTCATACATCATATGGCAGCAGTGCTGGCCTCCACCTACACCCACACACCTACAAATAGTGTACATGCTGTAATGATTGTGCTGTGCAGCTCGCGGAAAAGGTAGATCTTCATTTTTATTGGAAAAGTTTCACACACGACAGTGCAAATGTTTATACGCATACGCGGCGCGGGCATCATCCACTACTCTACTTACTATATATACTAGAGTTCTTAGCAGTGTGTGTGTGTGCGGGTGCGTGTGCAACTTTTGCCGGGGCACACGAAAACTTGGTCTATTCAGGCGCTGAGCTCTGCTGCTCGCCATGGACTTCGACAAACATTTCGCATACTATACTTTCAACACCCACACACTACCACTACTACAGCACTCTTTCATTCCAGCAGGGGTTCGTCGGCGTAGTCGCAGCGGGCCAAACATTTGCCCCGCCGTAGCATAAGTGCGTTATTATACGCGCGGATATGGACCGCTGGCGCTGGAGACGTGAGAGACTTATGTATGCTTAGCAGCAAATTGGCGCCTTTTGATGGCTGCAAATTTGTTTGGGAAATCATGGGTTGTGTGTGTAGGTGTAGTAGGTGTGTGAAGATAGGGTATGTGTGGTGCAAACAAGCGTCCAGCAAACAGCGGGTGTCAGAGCGGCTGATATGCTGCTGCCGACGGGGCCGACGGGGTTAGATTTTTAATGTGGCAATGTCCGTTAGTGGCGCCGAAGTGTTGGATACATTTTTAATAGACGGCCGTCGTAGTTTTCCGTCGTTATGGCGGAGTGTTAGTGTGTTCTGGTACATACAGATAGTTCCAATAACTTGTTAACACGCAAATTGTCTACCTTCATCGTTCCAATGCACGAAACTAGGTTTCTACGTTAATTAAGGACTAGTTTTCATGCACAATTTTATGCATCCTCATAGCAGAGAGTAAAATGGCAAAATATGAAGAAAAAATCGTTGTAAATTATTTCGACATTGATCTAAAAACATATGTACAAAAAACAATGTTAACAAATTATATTGAACCGTTTTTTTCGCACGTTAATAGTGTAAATTGCAATATTTCGTAATGAACTGCTGTACATAGTCCTCTATCAAATACGAAAAATTTCAGTGCATTGGAGCCTTGAAGGAAGACATGCCTATTAACAAGTTAATGGAACTAACTGTACCTATCGCCATCACTATTACTTTGAACTAGGTACACGTGTGCTTGTGAAGCTCAACGAGTGTTCTCGCCTCTGCTGGCCTCCCATTACCCACACACACGAGTAACGATCTACACAGTTTTTGCACTTTTTATTGCCCAGCTCTCGACTCGACTCGACGGTGCGGTCGGTGTCTGGTGTGCATTTTTCTCTCAACATAACACTCGACACACGCATCACTCAAGCAGCGCATGCATAATAGAGGCACGCAACATTTCGCTGGTGAGCAATAAAATGAAATCTCGAGAACGAAAGGTGGAGTTCGCGAGCGGCTGAAGTTCCGGGGTCCGGAGTCCGGGGCCTCGTTGCGCCGGTTCCGTCGCGCAGTCGTGGAGATAAAATATGCTAAAGAGCGGACCTGACACATGGTCGTAAATTATCCTCGCCTCGTCACACGCATGTATGTTCATACAATGCACTCGATGCTCCGGCCGAGTGGCTGGAGAAGTGCGTCGCCTTCGTCGTCGCAGCTCGCAGCTGGGGCTGACTGTGCGCGTGTGTGTGTGTGTGTGTGTGCGGAGTATAAAATGCGTGCACACATGATAATGTAATGTTGTACAATGTACAATGTACAAACCATTTCAAGCGTTGCGGCGGCGGCGACGACGTCCCTTGGCGGACCGAGTAGATGCGGACCGACACGCCGAACGAATCGTGTGTGTGTGTGCTCTGGCCACGACAATCTCACGCCACGACACGACGTCGGTCTGATTTTTTATGAGTGAACGCGTGTAGATACTGTAGACTGGAGCATTTTTACACCGTATCATTCCATTATACAGTTCTGCATTTTTTATTTGATGTAATCTGTCTGCTCCGGATCAGACTCATTCACACGTCTTAAATTATTCAATCAATTGGGCCCTGTATCGGAAATTATGAGCAGTTGAATATTGAGTTTTTGTATGGGACTATAGAAATATGGAATGTGAAGTATATTCTTCCATCTCCCAAACCGTATCTACAAAACAGCATAAACTCAATTTCGAAATCCGCCAAATCCTTAACATTTCATTCTCTTGACCTAAAAGTCGAAAATTTGCTATTGGTTTTGATGCAATATTGCAGAGAGGATTTTGATAGCGATAAAACACTTTTGTTTTGTCATGAAGGCTCTCTCTAAATAGTTGTAACCACTCATAGAAGCCATATTTCGATAAGGGGTCTAAGAAAGGGTCGATAAGGGGTCTAAGAAAGGGAAAAATATAAAAATGGTCTAACGTCTAAAAAAGGGCAAACACGGGAAAAAGCAATAGAAAGTAATAAAAAGTAAGCCTTGCTCTTAAGATCGGCAACGGGCCCATTGGCTGGAATCCTTTCCAACGTGTATCTTTATTTTTCTACTAGTGTCACCAAAGAGTGTGTTTGGTCTTTGCGATCAACCTCGTACTTTTCTTTGTCAGTGTGGTCATCGATGATTCGACCTGGTTTTGTTTTTGGATTATCTCGATTTCTATTATTTTCTAATAGACATATTAATTGTTTGGCTCCAATTTATCACAAATTCTTTGCGGAATCAACGGATTATATCCGATGATATACGGATATCCGATACGGATATCCGATGATATATCCAACGTTACATCAGTTCATAAACATTTGTTTGAAAATGATTGGACTGCCCCGTGTCAAGACAAGTAGAAATCCATTTATGTTATCGAATTAGGCTGAATAAAATGAATACAAATAGTTGAAGTGACGATCTCTGTTTCTCGAAAAAATGCAGCAGTCTAAAACAACGCAGGGCACATGGCCAAACAAGCATGCATATACCCTTGCACACACACACACACACACACGACGGACGCCCCTGCATGTACATATTCATATTGCATGAGCATTGTTACTTCCTTGTGTGCGGCATTCCACGCGTTGCGTTGCGTGCGTGCGGGTTTTTTCGGCAGTCGAGGAGGGTTGCACGAACGCAACGCTGCGAGTTGGTTGATTTTTATGAGGATCTGTGTGTACTTGGTAGTCGTCGTCGTCGACACTGCTTGCGCGATGCTCCGGCGGCGCCGGCGTCGTCGTCGTCGGGGGTCGTGTCGTCATTGTGCAAGCCAAAGCGCGTTTTACGACATAAATTTGAATAAATTGCTCCGCCGTCCGGGCGCGACATAAACGGAATAATTGCGCAGTATCGTTGCGCGCGGTATGCTGTTACTGTATGTTATCCATGTGTGCACACGAGTTTTTCGTGATTATGCGAGAGTGCATGACATAGGAGGACGTCGAGCGGCGAGCGCTCAACTCGTGTGCGCTTGTGCGGTCGTGTTTCGAGTGTGTTTACATATTGTATTTATTATGCAGAGCGGCGCGCGAGTGCACCACCCCCAAAGCGCCCCTTCCGAACCCAAACGACATTATGCCGCCGGGAGTCACTTGCTGCCATGCCATGCTCCCAGACCACCAGCACCAGCAGCAGCATTAGAGACGGCCAAAGTATTTACGCACGTGTTCAGACCGTTAAACGTTTTGGGGTCGGTTATAATATGTGGAAACCCCTTCGTCGGATGATGACGAGCTCCGACGGGCTCGACACGATGATGCGTCGATGATGAGTATGAGACGCGTCTGTTTTTTTTGTTGCGTTTGATTTTTTTTTCGCAACGATGCGAAGCTATGCTAGCCGAGCTTCTCGCGTCGAGTATCTCTTTTTCTACCACCAGCCTAAAGTATCGCTTTTCACCAGAGCAAAGCGCCCCCTCTCGTCTCGGCTTATTAAGCTGAGTAATCAAATTAATGCAACGTGTTTCCGTTTATTGCTACTTGAAAATTTTCGCACGTAATCGCGCGTCGGAGTCCGACGAAGGGGGCCGCCTCGCCGGACGCATTCGATCGAATTATATGGTCGTTTCGTCGGCTGGCGGGCGGGGATGTGTGTAGATGCGAAGTTTTTAATATCGACACCGTTTATCGTCGTCGTGCGCCAAAACTCTGCTGGGAACGACCAGCTCGCGCTTTATTTGCCGCATTCCGTGCTCCAATTCGGGTCGGAAAATCGACGCGCAATAAAATATGGATAGCATAATAGGTGGCGTTTTTCCGGGCTGGGCTGTGGCGCGCACGTTTGGCGCGTTCTGGCCAACGGGTTGGTGAATATGTTTTATTCATAAGCTTGGGCCGTCGTTGGCGTCATCGTAAAAATAAACCCCGTTGGTCGAACCGAACAAAACACCGGACAATTACCGCGGCGGAATTAGTTTACAACCCGCACTAAATGTTCGAAGCGCGGAGAATGTCATAATTATTGTTAGTTTGAACGAATGCGGCTCGTCGCCGTTGCCGTGTTGAACGAATACGAACAGTCCAATTTGCCGCAATGTGCGTGCACTACCCTATTTCTATACATGGTTTATTAAGTCCGGTAAATCGATAACATTTTCCGGAAGTTCAAATTTTAAAATAAGGAATGTAGAATTTTCATGACATTTTATCTTGTAGTTTCAAAGTTATGCTGTTTATTGTATCACGCGGTTCAACATATACCAACGGATAGAGAACAAGACATTTTCTTTCTTGAGGTAATACCTACTGAGAATAAGTGCTGCTGGAGTCAAACATGTTTTTTTACGTCTGGTCCAGGTTGTTCCTCAGACGGCGCAAAATGGCAATTGTTTTCCATAACTCCGTACCGGCCATTTGGACACCAAAGTGTAGAGCAGCAGACGCATAAATGTGTCAGTAACTGAGGAAAACATCAATTAGTCCACAAAATAATTTCGTAATCCGAAATGTTAGGACCCTAAAGATGTGAAAACAGTGATCGAACATATAGGGTATACGATTTTGGGCATGCGAGAGATTTTCGCGGAGAAGCTGTCCCAAAAACGCAAAAAATCACTGATTTAACAAATTATTATAGATTGCGTTTCCATGGAAAGAATGATGCAGTATAAATCGCGGATAAGGAGTATTTTGCAAGGGTTAGCGACAAATACTTTCGTCTTATTTCAGATTCGGCTTTGGAACTTGGTGGAAAATATGTAGAGGAACAAAAACAGTATTCGAACAAATTTGGTGTTTTTATCTTTTCACCCGGGACCTAATAAACCTTGTAGTATGCATCATGTGTTGTGCAAACGCAAACACTATCCAGCATAGGAAAGCTTGATTTCGACGACGGGCGCGCGTCGGACATGCGCTCGATGTGTGTGTGTGTGTGTTTGTTATTTGATTTTCATTTCGCTGTGATTCCCTTTCATTACACTTTGTTCACGTGCGCCAGAGAGAGAGAGTGAGGGAGTGAAATGTAGTCCACACGTCCACGTCTATGTGTCAGAATGTTGAATGTTGGTGTGTGGTGTTGGTGATATAGGCTTCCGCAGACAAGCGCTGACGATGTGCCGCAATGTTCGCGCGTACGTGCTTGCTAGCTGGCTGCCGTCGCAATGCTCCACTTCCACATTCCGGGTATCTAGCCAGCGACACGTGCGATGATTGGTGGGGTACGTATGGGGTCGTATATGGTGTATATGGCGCACTCGAACAGTTTTTTCCCGCCGTGCGCACAAATTAAGTTTTAATGACCGAATGTCGTATGGAAGTTTTATTTAATGACCAGACCCAGTCCACCGGCGGCTATGCACGACATGAAGGCACTTACTCCGCAACGGCACGGACTCAAGCCGGGAAAAAAGGGTTTCGGCGCAAAGCAGATTGTAGCGGTGTGTGTGTGTGTGTGTGTGTGTGTTTGTGTCAGACGATGTGGGTAGTTTGTTCTGATGACTTTGTACATCACAACAAGGGAATGTGAAACGAAACGGAACGCTTTATCGCCGTACATTTTTCAATTGGTTGGGTATTTTTGGTGGCCAATATAGGACTACATTTTTAAATACGCAAAAAGTCGAGATAAATTACATATTTTACAATGGTTTATAAGTTTATAACGTGAAATTATTTTTATCAAGTAATTTTTCTGTCATATTGTTGATCTTATTGGGCTCTTACTAATGAAGAACTTGATTCATTATAATATTTTGTCCAGGCTTGAAATCGAGTACAGAAAATCCACATTTTTTGCTAATACATACCATGCAAGCTCATTTTCTCAACGAATTGAGACCATTCATTGTGATTTTCCCAGTCGAATTATATTGTAAATGACCATCCTGTATTTATTTTCCGAAACAATATCAGTGATTTCCCAACTAAATATAGTAAATTAGTTGAGAAATAGTTAGCGGATTTTTATCGCATCACGTTCAACCCATTCGTACGCAAATCGACATTGCGCGGCCATGTAGTCCCCTTGGCGCTTTGAAATGTTGTTATGGGTATGCGAGCGTGCTGCCCCAACACCCATCCCGGAACAATAGCGCACAAAAATGCCAATGTAATTTCAAACGGTTGTAATGACCGCAGTTTTATGTCCACACGTCTGCACGCGAATGAATACCTGCGCGCACACACACACACACATTAATGGCTTGTTGTTTTGAGCAATGTGTACACACACCCACATTTTTTCCCCGGTCGAATCGTATCCACATTCGAAGAAATTAGCATGCGTTTCGTTTGGCGTTTGATTTACGAGCCAAGTGCATTCGCGACGACGTGTCCGCGCATGCGACCGAAAGTAATGTGTTTTTAATGGAATAATTGCGACCGGGTTACTGAGAGAGCGAGAGGTGACGCAACATTACTGCCGTCATCGTCGGCCAACAATATACATATATGGGACACCGCCACCGGCATCGGCACCGGACACACGCTTTTTAATTGTGATCCTAGAGCGGATTGCGCCCGACGACATTTGCATATTGGCGAACTGACCGTGCGCCGACGCCGACGCGTCGTCCACCAGACCGATAAATCATTATCCGCGCCATACGCGCACGCACCGAAAATATATGTATTTATCGACGTGCGCGTATCCAAACACATAGGGGAAAGTCGAGTAGGTTGAACTATTTTTGTAGGTAAAACCAGTGCGTTTATTAAATTGTTTAATATTAAAACCAATATTTTGATGATGGATGAAGTTATGTCTTGTTGGCAGCAAACTTCACTTTTCACTTTTGTCGTGTTGTTGGACCACTTTCAAATTCATATTGTAACGAGACATAACGGAACAAATGTACATTTAATCGTGGGACCTGAGCATGAAGCATGACACATGTAATAGAGACATTTGTGTATAAAAATCGATTGACTCTTTTCAGAAGGTCTTCAGGTTTTTATTGTTACATTTCCGAAGGCCTTGGTTCTGGATGTGGAATTCAAGAATTGCCACCGGATGCAACCCTTAGATGTTCAGTATACAGGGTGACCCAATTGAGCAGCTGTAACTTTCAAACCTTATCTTATTCTTACTTATCTGATGAAGCCCAAATTTGGCATTCGGGCATTTCGTTTCATTCGTAACATTAATATCAAATTGCACAAGCCTCACATCATAATGAAATGAAATATCTATACATAAACCTCAACGTGTATTTTTTTATATGTTAGAAGAACATTAGTCAGTCACAATTTGTAGAGACCTGATGGTTTGAATTTTATGAATTTAATTTTCTCGAAACGTTAGAATGACATAAACTATATTTAAAAAAAATTGCGAGGGGCTCTAAATTCTAGTATCTAGTAATACTGAAATTGGCTTTAAGTATGGTGGTACAAATTGATCGAATATGGACATTTTTCAGGAAATATGCTGTAGAACCGAAAATATTGAATTCAAACATGCATAATAAATTATAAAATGTTAATTTGTCTAAAATCTAATCAATTGCAAATAATTGTTAGCCTAATGTTATATGTTATAGAGATAGAAGTTATGCTCTTTGGATGGGTATAGTTGTTCTCCCTGCTCGTAGGTGGCTGGTAATCAGATACTCACTGCGAAAAATCAAGGACTTCCTTCAACAAAATTCAGGCCATTCGAACTTGTTACACTTGGAATTGTGAAAATACGTATATATTCATATTCTCTGTAGAGGTCTTTGAAACCCTTATGGTCAGTGAAATTTCGGATACTAGTTTTTAGGTCTCTAGCTTTGAAGTAAGAGCTAATTGGTATGTATGGTCATGTTGTAGTAGGTGCTCCTATTATGAAACTTTGTCAATATCAACTTTAAAAGGGTTGACTCTCGGAAAAATCTTCGGTTTAGTTGAAAAATATTCCAGAGATTTAATTTTGCTGAACAATTTGCGATTTTTGATAATTTTTTCTGCGTTTGGTGGCTGTTTGGCCATGGGACTCGAAGCAACATGGTATTTATTTTAAACGCATTTTGCAGGCCAATATACATAGGAACAAATAACAAAATGTTAAGGCTCTGAACCAAGCCCTTCGGCCTGTGGTAATTAACATTCAAGCAAGCCACCAACGTATTGCGTGATCTCGTTTTTCATCAAACTGAGGGCCATAGTTTGCTTTAGAGATGGCCATATCGAAAATGGTTAGGGACAACATAAATTTTGTTGTCTATTGTTTTTCTAAACTCAATGTCCTT
>JANTBZ010055562.1:0-24854 GCA_024741255.1 Exechia fusca | reverse complement strand
TCTACTATACTACTAGGCATCCCTACTCGCTCACGTTCGCGCCGAAGACTGATGTACTGCCCTTGCACATTGATGGAAACCATGTTGTGATTGCAGTGTTGTGTGAATTCAAATTTGTTATCACTTATAAACAAATTGGTGATGAAAAGTCGATTCAACGATTTTTTTCGAATGATGATGATTTGTTTCACTCATCACTCTTCATCACTCTAAATCACTCCGTTGGAGATTGGAGAGTAATGGTCCTAAATCATCCACAAAACACGAAACATGTTTACTCGGATGAATATATTCAATACACTCATCATACCAAATAGCAGTGTTCGGATAAAATTTAGGATGAATGGTAAACACGGTCTTTCAGAACACGGTTTTTTAGACCACAGTCTGAAAAAAGTCCACCGAAACCTTGTATAACACGTCCTAAACTTTTAGAACACACACAACGTAACCCCTGCTTTTGTATGGGCTGCTTGTCTTATAGAACACGGTTTTACTATAACACGGTTTCCTCAGGAACGTATCTTCCGTGTAGGTTTAGGTTTACTAAAGGTGTACAATTCATTCGAAATAAATTACAAACATAACTTTTGCTTGAAACTGTTAGTATTGCTTCTCTATAAGATATGGATGTGTTCTTGTACCATTGTAATTAGGTAGTTATGATCAGTCGAACATTATTGCGAGAATTTAGAATACAAGCAATGCTTTGGAATGTTTTCAATGGTGTTGGCGATATGTGCAAAAGTTAATTCCAATTCATTTGAGAATACGGAGAGTAAGAGTAGTAGATGAACCTTCATTCGGACCCTCGCTAAATTTGAAAACGACTATAATAAAGAAATAGTCAGATTTTGATTATATTTCTTTGATAATATTAGCTTATGTTTCATGAGATAATATTATCGATTTACGCTCATGTTCAAAAGCACAATTTTTTAGTTTTTTATACGTACCATAACATGATTAAAATGAAATGTGAAAAATAATTTTCAGTTCTATCTGTGGGGAAAAGTAATGCCCAACTCGAATATAGTTTCAGATGTTCAAAATTGTTATTTTTTATCGAGATACTTCTGGTTTTGACAAGACCCATTCTCCTTCAATCGAACACTTTGCGCACTTCATACATGTTCCATAACATGCTTAGTAGCAACACTGCTACATACGATAAACTTGAGGCATGTTTTTGTGCCCCTTTTTGTGCCCCTAACACGATATTCGACATATTTGATAACAAAAGGAATATATTGACTAGATCATGTATCGTTCAAGTTCAAGCTTGTTTTTAAAAGTTATCATGTGTTTTCACTGAAATCTACAATGCATTTATGTTTTTGTTCAACTCGGAAAACAATGATAACATGTTAAAAACAATTTCTACATAATAACGATGCTCTACAGTCTACAAGCTTGAACTCGAACGCTACATGATCTAGTCAATATATTCCTATTGTTTTCAAATATGTCGAATAACTTGTTACGAATTCCGTTTGAAGGGGCACAAAAACTTGCCTCAAGTTTATCGTATGTAGCAGTGTTGCTTTAGTTTATATAAGTAACATTGTATGGGCAACATGTTGGACGGGAAATTGAATAACTAAAATGTTTCAAGTTTTGAAAAATACCACCTCAACGGATATTTCACGAACAGTTTCCGATTGAATGCGCATCTATTATACAATGTGTTGAGTAACTTCTGCGACAAGTTAGAGTCTCAGAACTCCCAACCATTCATGAAATTCAAATATTGTTTTTGGAGTGTTTAATACAACATTTTCTCCAAACAAACCATTGATAAGTTAGGGTAGTAGAATCAGCAGCAGCAGCAACAGAGAATAACTCCGCGTGAGCGTATGTGCGCCTGTGTTCGTAGAATTATATAAACTTGGCGATATTTCATGTGGACGCACAGCGCACAGTATGCTCGATGAGCTTGACCTGTTTGGGTCAGAGCGCGAGTTTGCGCGTGTGCGCGCGGATCGTTTCCCGATGACAACTGCATTAGATCGCCAATGGGGATGCTCGGCGAGAAATTCGCAAATAATGCGATTACAAACAGTGCGCATATTCGATCGAGTATCCAAGATATTCGGCGGTATTCGTGCGGTTCGTGCTCCGCATTTGCTGAACGCGTTCCGAAAATTCGGCGACCGCCGAGGGAGAACATGTCGATGATTTCAACAGATATGCGCGCACATCCGTGTTGGGGGGCAGAAGGCAGAATCGGACTGGAGCGAGCGCATTGGCAATTGGCAATTGGCGGTTCCAACTCCAACTGATATATCATCGACACAATAGGCGAGCCAAATAAGCACGACTAATGCGCCCAATTTCGGCCGTTTGCTCCGGCTCGGCTCTGACGGCGTCATTTTTCACGCAGTCATTTCGTATGCCACCCAATTTGGGTCTTATGGTATTGTGAGCGTGCGCCCGTGTGTGTGTTACTGGCGCTGGCGCTCTCATAACAGTGAAAGATGTGTGTCGGTGTCGGTGTGCCAAGCAAAACCAGCCAGTCAGCCAGCAAGGTTCGACAAGCTACATCACACACACACATACACACGCGACGCGAACACCGCCATCGGCTATTTACTTATTGATGTTCTCCATTGATTGTGCATAGCATAGTGCATCACGTGTGTGTGTGTCGGTGTGTGTCTGGCGTGTAGTTTGTGTATAGTTTGTGTGTAGTGCGGCCAAAGGTGCTCGAGGTTTTATAAACTCGCTCTCATATAAACATACACGCACACACACACCCGCATACACCCTTAATATATACCACTGGCGAATCGCGGTCAATGTAATATCGATGGGTTTGTTGTTCGGTTTCCGTGCAGCGTTCGTGCGCGAATGTGTGTGTTATTCAAATGCAACGGTGAGTTGGCAGAAACACAGCTGCTTTTGTTATTCATATGCGCGTCTCGGTTGGGTGGCGTGGCGATATCGTGAACCGCAAGTGAAGTTCGAGTGTGTGTGTATGTTAAAGTTTTGAAGATGGACACAGCTGTAGTTTGTCTCAGTCAGTAAATTATGTGCACAAGGTTCTCCATGTTCCGACAGACGTTCCTGTCGGAACATAAATTTGTCGATGAGATAGACAAATCATTTTCTGATTTGTGTGCTCTGGAGTCAGACCCACCGCACCCATTCATGTGGAGAATTATTCCGTGTGCAGAGGACTCGGTATTTGGCGTTTTTGGTCGTGTCTGTTCTCTCGTTCGGCATAATTCCAATGAAGCTAGATAGCTGACAGCTCTAGCAGAATGTCGCATATTTGGACCACGTCGGATGCTAGATGCGACTGGTTTGATAAGGGTATATCACATTTACATTGGAATCTGATTTGATCTAGGAAATGTGTCGAATTTTCTGCTACATAAATAGTGAATCATGTGTTTTCTTCATTGCGTGTTTTCCACACTATAGACATATTTTGGAGAGATACTCAATTCTCTCATGACATTTTGTGTTCGTATTGAGCTCTTAAAAACGTAAATCATAATACATTTTGTTTCTTATGCTTGGATTTATTGTTGGTTGGTTTTCAAATTTTTTTTTCAAGTTCTTCTGTCTAAAAAGCCAAATTTCAGGTTATTTCGAAAATACAAACATGCATCATACACCAAAGTCCAAAATAAAGACAATTGAATAACACATGTTTACGATCCCAATTTACAGATATTATCCGAAAACAAGTGAAAACATGCGCTTTTCTCATAAAAAAAACGCAAAAAAATCGCTGAAGAAAAAAATAAAAAAATCCAGTATACTATTTTCAATTGGCAATCATCCTGAAACTAAATACGGACAAATCAAGACAAATACGCAACCTCTCACAGCTATATACAGGGTGCGCCATCTGTTGCGATACACTTTGAAACTTGAATAACTTTTTATGTGGTCCACTTTTTCAAATTATTTTTTCACTCAAACTTAGTTTGTTCCTGTCTATTTTATGTCCATCGTGTTCAGAATATAGTATCTTACGAATGACGTGTATTTTTCATCACATTTTCAGCGTATCGGTGGTAATAAGTTATATTTCCCGGTAAATATTGGCTTGATCTTGAGCTATGATCTTCGGCTTGTCGATGCTAGTCAAATATCCCCACAAAAATAAGTCGGGCGGCGCCAAATCGAGTGAGCGCGGTGGCCAGTCTAAATAGCCGTTTTTCGATATGACGCTTAGGTCGAACATCGTGCGGAGTATCGCGGAGTATCGCGACTTATTTGTGCTGTGGATCCGTACTGGTTGAACCAGAAATAAGCCATGTCATTTTCAGTCATCGTGAAGCTAAATGCACGAAACATGACATCTTTTTTTGCATCACACATTTAGGCGGTCATTTGTTGGATAATATATTCAAAATATTTTGTACATCAAATAGACAGGAACAAACTAAGTTTCAGTGAAAAAATAATTTGACAAAGTTGTCCACATCAATAGTTATTTACGTTTCAAAGTGTATCGCAACAGATGGCGCACCCTGTACATTTAACATGTCAATCTATAATTCCGCATCATCAGATTTTTTTTATCACTGTCGTTATTAATATGACATAATGTGTCCGAAGCTATGAGTCATTGGCGTTATGGTAGAATGACCGAATGACGATTGTCACTGATCGAAAATCTGTCGATGTAGAATATTAGATACAATGAACACATTTTACCACAGTTTAGACATGAGAGCTCTCTCTGAAAAGATGTATGTATCCAGTACAAGTTGTCGAACTGAAAAAAAATCCTATACAAGACCTGCATCTCCAACTCGACTTCCGGTTCCGACTATGGTAGTCCCAATGCATTATACTCGAATTTCGTGGTATAAGTGGTGTGCTCGTGTGCTCAATCAGCTCCAGAAGTACGGCTCTCATGAATTTGGATTGGATTATAATGTGATATCTATAGGCCATTCACAAACACACAGCGAATAGCGTTCGTTCGGCCGACACATCCGGTTATATAGGGACAGTGTCAGTGTGCAACGCAAAGCGGCAAGTTTCTGCCAGCCAGATGCGCCCGCCGACCGCCGCTCGAGTGTCCCCGGTGCGGGCTGAATAGACAACATTTTGTCGCATACATCTCTCGCACGCGCGCAGACACACACACATACACTCGACACAAATAAACGATGTGCTGCGGGTACCCGAGGACCAGCACGAACACACATAATATATCGTGCGGTGCCGGCGAAGTTCGAACCGTTCTCGCTCGGACCTCCGACGCCCACCCGACTATAAACTAACATGCAATATCGTGTTATTATTATGTGTACACATACAGACACAAACATTGTGCGCTGCTGTGCGCTGTGCACTTTCCCAAATGCAAGTAATTACCAAGTGTTGCAGTGTGTGCAATTTGTTTTATATGTCGAAACGTGTGATGAGTAAATTCAGCATGAGGCCAGTATTGGGCGGTGGAAATAGTTTCAATGCGTAGAAATTATGTTGTATTTTTCGAATATTCAATGTGAATATAATTAACTAGTAAAGCGGAATTAAAATGCCACGTTGATTCAAATTAAATAATAACTTCGAAAAGTTGGTTCAATAGCAATTTAAACACTCTACAACAAAGTTTTAAACATATGTATGTAACATACAACTATCAAATAAAAATATTCCCAGTACCTACATATTAGAAATTGATTGATGATTAAAGATTAATTATTATTAATCTAATAAACACACCACGAGGCAACTCTTTCGCTGTGCCGTGCATTTCTTATGATTTTATACTTCACCTTTCGGTTCATTCCTGCCACTTTGCAACAGCGTTGTGTCCTCTATTTTCGCAAATTCCATCGGTGCCATTTTTTTGTGATGATTGTTTTTTCAATCGATTAATATGTGGTTTACGTTCTCAGTCTTCAGGGTCCGTACAATATCCGATTTCGATTTTCGATCGCAGTGCAGATTTATTATTCGAACACGTTTGTAGTCGATCGTGAAATGCTAGGCTTCTATTAGACATAGAGAACAACGTTTCTAGATTCTTACGAGAAACACAATGCTCGAGGCATTGTAAATTGTTCACCCTTCTATCTTTAATGGTTTGGAAAATTCAGCATATGAAAACTATGTAACACCAGTATTGACGCAGGGTGTAG
This sequence comes from Exechia fusca, assembly GCA_024741255.1. Lineage (NCBI taxonomy): Eukaryota > Metazoa > Arthropoda > Insecta > Diptera > Mycetophilidae > Exechia > Exechia fusca. Next base: position 18,738 of record JANTBZ010055562.1, on the reverse strand, counting down.
AATGTCACGTTGATTTAAATAAGACAAATTATTATCAAATTCATACTTTCGAAAGTTAATCATTTAATAATTTTGAACATATGCAACATAGAACTAACCAATCAAAATATTCCTCTCTATTAGAAATGAACTAGAACGACTCTACAAATAAAACAAAATTAAACTAAACATTGAACCTAATATTTCAAACCACCGCCTACAGAATTCGCCCGCTCTTCGCCACACAAATGTGGTGCCATGTACTGCCCCACCACACATAGAAACGACAACCACACATTTGCACACTGTCATTAAACAGACGAAACACACACGCTCACATGTCGCCGTCAGTCGTTTGCATGTGTGTGTGTGTGTGTGTTTGCATGTTGCGGCGCAAAAGGGGTCAATGTTTTGCAGTGCACAGCCGATTCGGTCCGCCCGATTGACACCGGTCTGAAGTATGCATGTAGTGCACATGCACAGCCAATGACAATTTGGCCAGAGACGAGCCGACGATACAAAGTTAAAGTGTTCCGATGCCCGCAGCTGAGCGTCTAAACTTTGCGTGCTGGTGCGACAAATCGAAACATGCGCTGGAATATTGGCCGCATTTCAATTGCGATTGAAGTCGAATCTGGCATTGGGCGATGTGTTGCCCAGGAAGCGGATTAGGAAGGAGAGGTGTGGAATAATTGTACTTGAAGTTTGCAGATAGAGCTTCACGATATATTGTAGCTTGTAATCCCATCTCCAAAAAAATCATTATATGGTGTCTTGTCTTGAAAATCGTGCAAAATATCAAATTATATTATCAGATCAAATTATAGTGCATTGTTGCAAAAAGTGGACGAGATTTGTGAATCCGGCTCGAATTTAGTCGTGCCAGCTGCGGCTGTCATTTGCCCGAAATCATTTAAAAACAATAATAGTAATAGCAAACCTTTATCTTTATTAAGAAGCTCAACTCTTTGCTATTACATTAAATTATATGTGTTTTGTTTCATATTGAAAACACCCTTTATATTATGGCTTCGACATATTAATATAGACAATAACTATTTTCCACCCTCTGTACTGCACACTAAACCCTACTGGTCTGACGAGCTGCAGTGCCTCTCGTCCTACGGCCCATAACTATTGCCAATGCCGTACTTAATTCACGCACCGACAATCCGACAACCAATTGAAACCCAATGTGGTGTAATTGCAATTCACGTCGCACTCCGCACTCCGGCTCTATTCTAAACGAAACTGTGAATGTATGAGCTCACAATCTATTTCAAGCTCTTGCTCGAAGCGAGCGCACTGTTCCATCGGTTTATTTATATGCGTGTGTGTGTGCGCGGTGCGCGCTTGTTCGGCAATCTGGTATTGATGATCGCATCGCATCTGGGTACAAGTGTGCGCACATGTAAATGTCCTGCTTTCCGGTTGCTTTTCGTTTCATTTCGAACGCCACGCCGCCGCTTCGACACCCTTCAACCGAATGTATACGGTTCACACTGTGTTTAATCTGCTTCACGTCGAGCTTTTCATTGCTCCAGTAAAGAGTAAAGAGCAAGCAATGCTCGTGTATAACATATGTTGAAGTATTTTTTGCCTGACTCGAGTTTTTACATAACATGCCCAGTAGTTTTTAAGGTCAGATGAATCGACAGTCGCCGGTAAAGGGCTCTGGAGTATAGTATACATGTGTGAATGATGGAATGTATATCAGAGTTCTACCCCAACACGCCAATGTTGGGACAGTCGTGCAAAATACACATTTTCAACGTTCTCTAAAACGTGAACCATGAACAATTCTCAATCGATTATTTTCGATATGATCCGGGCAACTATCAGCATCATGAATGCTAAAGATTATGTGGACATATTATGACTATATATCGGACTTCAGGTAAACTTTATCAACTCTTGTTTGTCACTAATAAAATTGACAGTACGAAATTGGCACATTTGATATGGGATATGTTGTTTGGAGCAATGTTGCAACGTCTCTAACTAGTGTTATTTCGATGGATATCCAAGATATACTCTTCACCAACAATCTGCACCTTTTGTGATAATATCGGTCCTAGTTTACTGTATCTACGACCCAATCTTCAAAACAACGTGTCCCATATCGAATTTGTCAATTATGTAATGTGAACGTTGTTTATTTAACACGAGTGTCCCAACATTGACGTATTGGGGTAGTATATACGACAAATATAGTATTTGGAATGCCTAACGCTGACGCACGTTGTTCGTTCGTCCATGTGGATGTACTACACAATTTACAAACATATTTTTCAAATGATTCAGAGGAACTCGAAACTCGTTATTCTCTTTATGTGAACCTGGTTCAATCGATTCGAGGAATAATAAAATATGTTTTCAACATTTGATCCGTCATGATATTGTGGGAGCACTTGCACAAGTGAAAGCGTGGACATGTGAACATTTTCGCTATAATTTGTTAGATTAGTTAGAAGACTGTCGACAGTATCGCATCATTCTCAGAATGTTCACAGCAGTCTACGTTTTATGCTCCGTGCCCACCCGACTCACTCACATGATGATCGACATGACGTGCGGGCAACTGTAAAACACCGAGTTTTTCTGCACTGCCATTGGCACAAATTGTGTGTAGTTGGGGTTGGGGTTGGGGTGGCCGATTGCAGTGCAGCGCCAACATTGTATGGATTTATAGTTCTAGCGAAATACACGAATATGGAGCAATGCAATTCCGCACTTGGACTGTGTCTATCGATGCATGCACTCAAACGTTGGATGAAATGAAATTAAACATTCGTGGGTACATGACATGCCGATTCCATGTGCTCCAAATCACTCGCGTCGATTCTCTGTCTCTTGCTCTGTGTTGTCTCTCTCGCGTCTATCCCAGAACACCCAAACACTCGTACATAATAATATTTTCGAATCCCCTTTTCAGCCAAACTAATCACGATAAAATCCATCCCGTCTCCAAAATGATCCACTGTGTCGTCGTCGTCGTCACGCTGTCATCCCCATTCAACCACCACCACCACCACCAGTGATCATCCCCCACACTCATCACGCACATCCACACATCATTTGCACACTCCGAAACCGAAACCACGTCAATAGCACACTGTATTCGTATATTTACAACGATCCAAACACCTCCGGCGGAACACTGACACAGTGACTAACACAAAGCATAACCACAGCGGCAGACTAACAACAGTTATACAATACACAAGCAGCAGCAGCAGCAGTCCCAGACACACGTATTACACGTTATTACCATAGGTTTTGTAATTTTATACTTGTCTTGTTATATTGTACACACATTACCCAGACATTACCAAAGTCAGACAGATCCAACATACACAACATAACCAGCAAACTATTTGTATTGTTATATAGACAGACAGACACACTGAACAGAGACAGCGCGCGGTTGAACTTAAGCTCGTGTTTGCAGCCACACACAAATGTGTCTTATGCCAGTTCACAAAGCACTCACCACCCCCACATACACACATACATTGTTATTGACAATCTCCCCAGATTACCGATTCGAAAGAAATCGAAATCATTGTTTTAGATTCATTGTTATCTGCCCTACATGAGCAAACACACATCAGACACACACGAACGATTGTAGATGGCTTGTATCCACACCGAATCCCACCATTACCACAACCACCAGTTAACAGACGAACGAACAAACGAATGCAAAGAGGTTTACCAGAGAGAGTTGCGAGATGCAAGCGAGCACTAGTCCTAGGACATAACAAATAACATAGATATATATTTGTGCAAAGTACCACCACCACCGTATGTTTCGGTGGCATGTGGCATGTGTGAGTTTGAAACCAGCACTACTATACTAAACACAGAATGACAATACATTAGAAACGGAATGATTTGAGGCCGCCGTCGGCACAAACTTGTTACAGTATACACACGCATTCGTACGACAGATAGGACACGCACACACGGTACCGGTCTATAATTTTTGATACACACATTGTACCGCGCGAAACGAGCCACACATACGACACAACACAAACACACACACACACACTCGGTTACAACCGCATAGACGGCGCGCGTGCCGCTGCAAAACATTCGAGTTTAATCTATATATTGATTGGATTCTCTGCGCGCCAGCGTCCACGGAGCATCGTCGTGCGCATGTTTGATGGGATTTTGATGAACAAATACGGCCGCATAAAACGCACGCACCACATACAATGTGTTTTTTATGCGAATGTGCGCGGCGTCGTTGATTGCTGCACGCTGCTATTGAAAACACCACAAGTGTCCGCACACAGTTTTTGGCGAGCACGAGAACACGCGCGCATCGCAACTATTATCACCAGCCGCTGTGTCGGACCGCGCGTGCGTTCGCCCACGTCGCAGACGTTCCGCCGCCCGCCGCCCGCCGACCGCCACCGTGAAACTATTGATTATTCGCTTGGCATTTAATGTGTGTGTGTGTGGTGGAAATACCTTTGCACACGAGCGGCAGCGGCAGTTTGACTGAAAATAATCCGCGACAACGTGTGCACACACACACACGCTAGCAGAACTATCATCACCACCCTGCGCGACCGTCCGACCGCCCCCAACACACACACACACACTCATATGCACGCACGCGAATAAGCGAAAGCGAAAGCTCGCCGCTAGAGTTGCGTGCGTGCACGTTCTGTGTGCGAGGGTTTGTTGTTTTTATGTGATGGTTTCAAATCACGAATATATTATTATTCTTTGCGAGCAGCCAGCACACCCACCGACCGACGTTCGCGACGACGGCGGTGGTCAGACGACGACACATCGCATTATTATTGCACCGACCGACGGCCGGCTGACTGTGGCGGATCGCGTGTCTGTGCGTGTTGGAGCGCCCAACGGGCACAATTCCGCGCCACCGCCGCCGAACCAACAAACAGCCGCACATTATTTGGTCCGCGCAAAACAAAGTCACCAACACGAGCGCGGCCACCGCCGACGTCCTTTAGTGTAATTAATTTTTCGTCGTCCAACATGAACGTGGGCGCGTGTTTTCAATACCACCGCCACCACCGGTGCTGCGTGTCGCCATTGCCGCCATTGTCGTCGTCGGTCTAACGACTAGAACACGGCGCCGGGCATACACACACACACATTCTATATATTGTTATCGTCGTGTGTTCGTGTACGGTGTGTGGACATTTCGGCCAGAACTATGCACAACATAGCGCACCACACATAGCCACATATTTCGTGTGCGCCGAAACATTTACAGTCACGCGCCGCTTCTGGTGTGTCTGTGTGTGTGTGTGGATGACCATGAATCATGCGATTGGAAAAAATATCGCTTACTCTACTACACTAGCATACCTGCTCGACCCGCTCGAGAGTCCCTCTACGCGGGCTCAACAATGACGACGATTGCCGACGGACAATAGACTTCCACACTTCAACCCAATCCCACCCGCGTCGCATGCAGCGCACGATTGTTACCCGAAAATACTAATGTTAACATATCACGAGTTTTGTAATCGAACATTGAAGCCGTGCGCCCCGATTTGCAGGCCAGAGACCCGAGAGATTTTTGAGTACCGGTTTTTTGGACACGATATACGGAGAGAGAGACATTGAACACACGCACACAACACAAGAAACTGTCACGCGTAGTGCGCTTTAGATGTAGTATTTTTGTAACACTCTTCCCGGACTTACACAGACGACACAACAACCGAAAACAATCTTCCGACCGGCGCCATACAATATATATTGACCCACCAAATGTTTTGATATTCCACGACGAAGGCCACGCAAACTAGTCAGATCTTTTTTGATTACTATACTACACGCACACTCACAAACACAAACACACCTCTATTATACTACTACCACTCACACTCAATCCAATCTGGGCTGGCGTCTTGAGACCACCCAACCAGTCGACCCTCATCTCGCGCGCGTGCGGCTGAACCACCGTTTCAGTCGCGCCCCCACCCCCCGACTTCCAATCACACCCGGACCAGTACCCACCAACCGGCCGCCACCATCCCGATGTACGCAGCCGCCGGTGGCGCGTCGCTTGCGTCGCGCCAAAAACGCAAGAACCAGGCCGCACAGAATGTTAAAAACAAAGCTCTTCTGCAGCAAGGTTTGAAAGAGAAACTTGCTGCATCGCGAGCTTCGGGTTTAGCAGCGGCCAGCGGCGCCAGCGGCTCCGGCTCCAAGGCCAGCCAGAGTCGCGCCTTCCACCAGCTGCCCACCTCCTACCTGCTGCGGCCGCAGTCCGCCTCCGGCGGCTCCGGCGGCTCCGGCGGTTCGGCGCGCAAGCTCAGCGCCAGCGGCTACACGCACGGCGGCCACGCCCAGTCGCGCCTGCTGCTGCCCATCGACGAGACGGCCGGCGGCCTGGCCGGCCTCGACGGCTCCGACTCGCAGTACCCGCACTACACGCTGCACCAGCAGCAGAACCAGCAGCTGCACCATCCGACGCAGCAGCAGCAGCTGCTGCAGCAGCAGGTCTTCGAGGAGCAGTGCCAGACGCTGCGGCGCCAGAGCGTCGTGCCGCCGTACCACAATCAGGCGTACCGCTTCCAGCACCATCATCATTTGCGGCATGCGCATCGGCCGCCCGCGGCGGTGCTGCGGCGGCCGACGGTCGTGGTGCGGCAGGAGAGGATTGAGCGGAGTGGCGGCGGAGCAGGAGGAGCAGGAGGAGCGGTTCCCAAGTCGGCGACGCTTCCGACGGTGCGATCGACGCGCGACATAGATTACCCGCCCGCCGGCGAAACCCCACAGTCACCGCACGCACACGAACACGCACACGAACACGAACACGCACCGCCACGTTCACCCTCATCCCCGCATCCCGCATCCGCACATCTGCAGCATGAGGCGGCTCGCGCCTCTCTGCCGGCCGAGCGTCGGTGTAGTTTCTATCGCGAGCGCGGTCCGTCACCGTCGCATCTGCCCGTCTCGCAGTCGCTGCAGGCGCCGGCCGCCGAGGCGGCCGCTCAGGAGGCGGCCGAATTCGAGAGCGTGGCGGTCGCGCTCGACCAGCGCCGGACGGCCTTCTGTCCGTATGCGGCCAGCTGTTCGGGCAGCGTGATCAACGAGTGGCGGTGGATAGCGGCAGCGGACGAGGCGCCGGACATCGGCGGACATCGGGGGACGACGCCAATGACGCCGGTGACGCCGGTGGCGTTCGGTAACGGCTCCGCACAGAAACTGATGATGAGTTCGGGTGATTTCGATGAGTCGTTGTGTAATGCGGGCTGTCGCATGCAGACGTGCGATCAAGCCGAGGTAAAGCAAAACCATTTCTCCATGTTCTCGGTGTGTGCGTGCGTGCGTGTGCGAGTGGTGTACGCGGAATGTGAAGCACAGTGGGCAGGTGGACATTTGTTTTGGGAATTTGATTCGACATTGATTGGAGATACGTTATATACCTTTTCAAACAACTGGCAGGCTGGAAAGTCAGTATCGTTTGGTAGTAGGAGCAATCTCTTTTGATACAAATATTTGTGAACCTTCTGTTCACTCGGATGTTTGACGTTTCTACCACTGCTCCGAATTCGCTAATATTTGTTTTAATTTGCTTGGGCGTCACTCAGATAATATTTGATGTTAATGTTTTGGGTCATGTTCTAGCGGATAGAAGTCCCAACGTTTTGCTTTCATTCTTAGTCACATAGTTAGTAGGGTCTGTCGACAGTCGCCGTTTATGACTAAATTATTGGAATTTTGGTCGTATATTATGTATGTACGTTCACTGTCGGCGCTTTGTCTTCACTATGTAAATAAGAACGATAGATAAACGTTTGGAATTCCAAGATCTAGTACAAGCACACTGAATAAAATATTGTAATAGGTCAAGGTGTAGCACAAATATCCTGTTTACGCATTTTTGTTCGTGATAAAAGTGTTGAAAGTGACGTTCGTGGAAATGCGCTATTACTCACACATAATCATATTGAAAAACATGTGTCCTACTGCCAAACGATTCGGACTTTCCAGCCTGCATGTTATTACACTTTATTAACTTTATTAACTATTCTACCCTGGAAATATGTTGCTTAAATAAATTAATAAGAATTGTATCCTAATTGGTCAATAGTGATAGTCAACAGATACAGATTCGGGACTAACAAGAAACCCCGAATTTCGGAATAGTTTGAAAATCCAATACTGATTAGGCCTTGTGAAGATAAACGTTTATGTTTTGCAATCAAATGTCCACTTGCCGCTTTGATGTTTGATGTGGCTGCGATATGTGCTGCCTTGGCGTTGCCCATTTCGTGTGCCGTTTCGTGTGTGTTTGCCGTGTTGACATGCGTCGTGTGCGCTTGATTGGATGTAAAGACGTTCTTGTGTGTGCGTATGTTCGTGATAATATAATTCCATATTGCATATACCCGATTGATTTTATGAGCTACACGAAAATCAGCAAATTACTTCCGGCATGCGGCGCTCGGTTCTATGTTCCAAATACAATATTTGTTACCGTACATGTTGTTTAATTCATCCAATCACAATGTCCCCAAAAAATGTTGTATGTGCGTGCGTGTGTGTTTCTGTGTGTGTGAGTGCGTGTACAAGTTTTGGTATTATTATGTTGCGTTTCTTGATGTGTTATTTATGTGTTCATTGCGGAATGCGCTGTCGTTGTTGTGGTGTGCCGTAAATAATGTAACTGCAGGAGTGTGTGTCCTTTGATATCTCGATGTGTTTAATGTGTTGAGAAAATGTCTTATTTATGTTCTTTTCATAGTAATGCAATTTGATCCTCGTTTGGTGTCTCGATGTCGCAAGCGAAACTCCAGTGCGTGAACACGAATCAATGTAAATGCTTACATTTACTGTGTCTTATCCCACACTCACACACTATTTCCAATCACACCCCCAATTGTCATGTTCGAATACTTTATCATCGCTCATTTATTCATTAAATCACTCAGCACCTCAGCTTGTATTAATCCGCAATTGTGTATTTGAATGAGAGCTTTCCGGTTGAAATACGCTGAGATATTTGCTGTTATACGCATAATCCGCCAGGGCTTCATGGATCCCGATGATGATGAAGCGATACGTTCATCAAATATATATTGTTGATTATTCAAATCATTTTCGACGGATCATCGCCTCAATATCAAATATGCCTTATCATACACACAATCACAATTTGAATGTGTGAGTGTTCGTCCAGTGATATGTATTCGCATTGCTATAATTCTCGATATGGCATTCGTGCGGTTTTTCCGGTGAAAATATGGGCAGCATTATTTGTTGTTGAATGGCCAAAATACGGTGCACCTAACGTAATTACACAATCAAATGGTTTAATTCTCGTGTGGTGGAACGAATTGGAGTGCGAATTCAAGCGCGCGTTCGCGAGTAAATGAGTAGTCCAATTTCCAATTGTGTGGGTGGTCGGGTCGGAATTCGTATATGGTGATGGTGTGTATGTCGTTTCATTTGGGCGCAATAGAGCAAATGCCGGCGCGAATCGTTCATCCATATGGTTGTGTTGGGTTCATGTGTTTTTATTCGTATAATACGTATCGTGTTCTCTGTGTATCATGTAATTTGTCGAATACCACTCCCATTTTCATGTGCGCTTTCCTCTATGTGTGTGTGAACCTGGTTTCGTGAATTATTTTACCGTGTCGTCGTCGGTTAGTTTGCCGTAATAATTAATGTCTACCCGATTTTTCTGCATATTATATGTGTAATTGTTCACGTCCAGTCGGTGTTTTCCAGATACTTCGTATTCGTTCATCTTATCTAGTTGTGATCATATCCGTATCGTATTGTGTCGTCTTCTGTTCGAATGCTTTTTCTCGTATAATGAGCACATTTATTATTGACATCTGTGACCATCCATCCAATTCCACCATAATTGTTTCATATTCTTCCTGATTCCATACGAACGGTTTCGATATAGCATCGAAGCGAATGCCATTGATGTTTTCGCCATTGTGGTGCGGGTTTTAATCAATTCGTTGGCAAGAGCAGTGAATCCTTATCGCCAACATTCGCTCCAAATCGCATATATTGTTCGTTGTTGGGATTCGACAATGATATTTCGTATAGGGTTACTATTGGCAATGCTTTTAATTGGCGTAAGTCCTAGCAATACAATGACTTGATTATATTATGTACGAATTATGGGGCTCATTGTTTTCAGTGGTTTCGATATAATATTGATGATGGTTCGATCGATATGGAATTGATTGAACTAACCATAGGTAAACCGAATATAAGCAAGATATCGAAACATTTCGAGTCTCTTCAAACAACTCACGTCTACGTTAGGCTATCAATAACATGTTCAAATCAACACACACACACAACGCGCCCCAAGAAGATTGATTGCCATCATGACGTTTATTATGCGTGAGCTCGCCAGATCTGTATCAATTGTGAGCGTGTGTGTTCCTCGAATTCATATCATGCTATACACGACGGGTAGACATGGTTAAGGGTCACTAGAACATGCATTCGCTTGTCTCCGAATATGCTTATTACTAGCCTAGCTTATTAATTTGAAACATATTTATTTTTCGGGATTTAGGAGAAGCGACACTGGCACAAGATTTGTAATGATGCAGTTTTGTTGAGAGAACCCTTCTTTATTATATCTACGAAAAAATCGTTTGAGTGTAGTCTCAACCTCGTGTAATAATGGAGTCATTGCTGATGACCATAAATACCAAAAAACACATAGATTTTCCTAAATTTGTTCGAATGATGAGAACTTGTGCACAGTTCAATTACATTTAATTTAAGTCAATCCATAGCCAAGTTATGATTCCTTAACCAAACATGAAACACGAACAATTTGAACTGTGAGAAATATATCGTTTCACACTCCATACAAATTATATCCGTGTTTTGTCAACGGTTTATAGGACATAACTTTTTACAGGATCAATTCAGAACATCTAATCCTCGTTCAAATGTATTTTTGGTCAAAAGTAAATTCTCAAACGGATTTTTCATACAAAATATAATTTTGATTTCTCAACAAAACTGCATCATTACAAATTCAGTGCAATTTTCCTTTCGCCTCTAAACCGTCAAATGTATTAGCTAGGGTAGTATGCTCTGCTATACCGTCAAAACGGCTGCTCGCCCTTGCCATTCGGCCAGCATGCGCTGCAGCGCGGCTGCGACGAGCGACGACCGTTCGACGGCCACGGACGCCTCGCGCTCCAGCGCCACCAGTTGCACAAACAAATCACTGTCGGCCGCCGACGGCGCCGTTAATTTGCGCACGGAAACGCCACCTCCACCTCCACCCACTTCGAAGTCCCTGCCGCTGCTGCTATCGGCCGTGTTGCCGTTGATGTTCGAATTTCCGATGTCGGTCAGCGGCAGCAGTTGGTCAGCGCCGGTCCGCGGCGACCCAACGCCTGCAAAATCACCGCCGTCATCGATCACCTCACTTCGTAACCGGGCGGAAGCCTGCGCTGTTTCCGCTGCCACCGCCGCAGTCAATCCACCAGCCACCTCATCCGCCCCCCGCACCGGCTGCTGCGCCGCCTCGCACCCAATCCCCTTGATGTTCGTCGTGTCCCGCACCAGCCCGACCGCATTCAGCTCCACGCCGCCGTCCTCCAGCTGCTTCACCGCCGCCGCCAGATTCGTGCAGTTCCACGGATTCTGCGCCAGCCCGATGCGCTGCAGCGCCGGAAAGTACTCCCGCAGCCCGGCCAAATCGATGCGCCGCAACCGGTTGCCCTCCAGGAACAGCGAGCGCACCGCCTGCAGTCCGGTGAACCGGTTCAGCCGCACCTCGCCCAACCCGTTGTGGGCCAGGTCGAGCCAGCGCAGACGCGCCTTGTGCGACACCAGGCCGAAGCCGATGTGCCGGAGGCCGCTGCGACGCAGCCGCAACTCGATCAGCTCGGGCATGCGGGCGAACGAGGCGACTCCCAGGTCGGTGAACTGATTGTCGGACAGGTCGAGGCGCTGCAGTCGCTGCAGCGCGGTCAGGTTGGCGAAGGAGCGCAAGCGGTTGGAGTGCAGATCGAGCACCTCGATGATGTGCGACGGAGGCGACTGATCTTCGGCGGACGCGTTCGGTTTGTCCGGCTCCGCCACCAGAACGTATTCAATCCGGTTGTCACTGGCCAGCAGCGATCGAGTCCGCCTGCCAATCAGACAGCCGCCCGCCGACACGTTCCGCACGTCCGTGAACACCGCATCCACATGCACATAGTCCAATCCGCGCACCGGATTACCATCGACGCGGAACCGCTGCAGCCGGCCCAGATGCGCGAACGGCTGCCCATCGATGGCGGCGATGCTGTTCGCATGCAGGTGCAGCTCCAGCAGCGGAGCGTTGCGCCGGAACAGCTGCTCGGCCACGTGCCCGATGCGATTGTGGTCGGCGTACAGGGCCTCCAGGCGGGGCGTTGCGTCGAACATGCCGGCGGGCAGCCGCTCGATGCGGTTGTGGTCCAGGTGCAGGATGCGCAGGCGCACCAGACCGTGGAAGGTGAGCTTGGGCAGGGTGGCGATGCGATTGTGCGCCAGATCGATGTACTCGAGGTCGATGGCGGCGAAGAAGTTGGACTCGGTGAGCGCGCTGATGTTGTTGTGCGAGACGTCGAGGTTGCGCAGGGCGGTGGCGCCGCGCAGGTCGGCGGGCCGCAGCTGGAGCAGCGCTGCGTTCCAGGTGAAGAGGGTGCGCAGGTTGGGGAAGGCGCCGAAGAGACCGGCGGGCAGGGCGTGCATGCGACAGTGGTCGAAGAGGAGCTCGCGCTTGGCGGTGGCGAAGAGGGAGGGCGCATAGACGATGGTCTGGTTGTCCGATTGGGTGTGCAGGTGGTTGATGATGCAGTAGGGACGGCCTTCGGCGTAGCTGCTGATGGAGTCGCAGTCGATGGTGCGGGTGTTGGCGGCAGATTCGGAGGAGGAGGAGGAAGCGGTGGTGGCTGCCGAGGCAGACCACAAGAACCTGGGAAGGTTTGAAAGAGAGAGATTTTGTTTCAAATGGAAGTTAATGCGTTTGTTACTTCCAGGCTTGTTTTCAAATCTTCTATAATATTCTTATTCTTCATGTTATTTCTTAGTTAAGATCGTCTACAATTATTTTTTGGAGCGCTTCACTTATGGTTAACTGCTAGGGAGTTGATGAATTCAGCTTCGTCAAAAAATATTAAATATTTCTCGATATAGAAAGAAGAATCCAACTCAATGCTTTACGGTCCAGCTTTAGCTCAACACACGTTCTCGAACGCCCAACTTCCGGGCTTTATCACCACACCACACATCGTATAGAATATCTGAATTGTATGCAGGTGTGAAACGGCCGGATGAGGGATTACTGGTTTGGTTTTTCTGCATGCACGGGTGTGTGTGGGGATTGAATATTTATGCTTACACCGCGAGCAGACCGCCGTTGAGCATGATGAACTGCGACTGCGACTGCGACTGTGAATGGGTGTGATGTGCGGTTCACACACTCGCACATGTGGCTGCAATCACTCGCGCATTTGCCTGTGCGCGCACACGATTGAAGAGCTGGTAGTGCTGGTGGTGGGTGTTAATGTAATAGTAGTTGATAAATCGCACAGTGGTATCACACAACCGACGCCAAAGGACGCCGCAGCCGTTTGGCATTGGGGATAGCGGATATCGCTGTGAATAAATGCATGCATGTGAGTGAGTGAGTGAGTGTGTGGCGCTAGAAGTACAAGTACAAGGTCACAGCTGCACTCAGCTGTGTGCAATCACGATAGCATTTCAGGCGCGCTGATTTACGCACTCGTTTGTTGTGTTCAAACGACAGTGATGACATGCATAATGTCTGCGCAAATCGAACTGCGGTTTGAACACAAACAGCGAGTGCGCAAATGAGCGAGTCGGAAGGCTTAGAACGGAAACGTAGACATTACCATACACACAAATTGCACCCATACGACAAATAAACACACACTTTATCGTAAGAACACATTTTTGTAACGAACCATTTTTTTTCTTCCACTGTCAGCCGAGCCAATTGACAATTACTATATCATAATCTCGCAAAGATGTGCCTCTATACTATCCAAATTTCGAAACAAACGGTTTGATTTATACATTCGGAAAAAAACAACACTCTACAATCCATTATCGCGCGCGCGCCTCCTCCCTGTGTGCCTTTCATCGAGTGTGTTTGCCTGCCTGCGAGTGTGAAATACAGTATGCTTGAGTCGTAACCCAACCTCAACTACAACCGCATCATCAGCAACTTGTAAAAAAGCTAAAGCAATAACACCCCAAAATTCAGCACCGCTCCAAAACGAAAAACGAAAACCGAGAAACATCCATTCGAATGCTTCAACTGAACCAATCAAAATTCTCTATAAATGGCCAATGAGCAGCCGCGCCTTCGCCAACTGCGCATAAACGACACGACACGACACAGCAACTCCATCACAAACACACACACACACACGCCAACACGCCACATTCTGAGCAACCTCAGCCCAACCTCCATCTGCCAAATTAAATATAACCGAAACTTCTCGCACGTTTGCCATGCAACCGAACAACGCCGCCTCAAATTCGAACCAAACCATGCAAGCAATCAACACGCAAACGAACTGACGACGAGCCAATTGAACTGAATGCGCTGTGCCGACTAATTTCGCACGAAAACCCGAACAAGCTCGAATATAACATACATAATCTTGCACTTGCGCCGCCGTCGTTCACCACCGCCTTACATACATATTTCTTGCCTCTCAATCTCTCGCTGTCGTCTCTCTATATCGATATGTCTCGATGTCATTGACTGTTTGTTGTCTCACTGCGCACACTCGTTGTCGTAACCACCAACCACCAAACCACCAAAACCACCCGCAATCACCAGAGCACACACAGAAGTCCGCGTGACAACTCCGCTCGATGGTGCGCACGATGATGCACCGGCACCAGCATGACGCTTGAGCGCGGGCATGTCAAACAAGCTAATTGCCACCGTCACCACCGACTCAACCAGAATGCCCAGCATCGCGTCGCTGACCGACGATTCGCCAACAGCGGAACAGCGAACGGCTCTGGCGACCAACAGCGGCCAAGGGCAGGTCAGGTCCGGTCGACCTGCGCTGAATCTATGGTGTGCTCGCAACTTCTGCCGAACAAACGAACTTGATGAATACCTCGTCGAGCTTCGACGCCGGCCGCACCAGTGCTAATGCTCGGCGCCACGTTCCGCCAATCGAGTTATTCCCCTGCGACGAATCCCCGACGTCTCAACGACGAAAAAACCTACGATCTGGCGACAGTCGGACGTCAGAAATCGGTCACTGACAACTGGCAACGCTGGCTGCGTAGCAGTGAGCAGTGAGTGAACGAACGAGAGCCAAGTGCAAGAGCAGCACTTGCATACACACGAACACAAATACACACACACACAAGTCCGGGGAGCGGGGCAGCTTAAGACGCAAAGATGCAGGCGGCTTTGATGATACGGTCGAAGAAGAGGGTGGCGCGACGGAAACGATTGAAAAAGGAGGGCCGTCTGATCGATCTGCCCAGCAATGTATCGGTGAAAACGTTGGGCCCGTTTCCACGCTACCCGCCAGACCAGTGGGTGGGAGATCTCGAAGCAAGCGTTAAGGTTTACCGATTTGTTCCATTTATTTTTATGACTATGACTACTATATTCAACCGTTTACCGATATTAATTGCTATTATATCAATATAATCATAAGGTTACGTTTGTTTTTGACTAGATTTCCTCTCTGCAAATAAATCATTTTTTATATATAATCTGCTATACTAGCAAATTGATATATCCAGATGCTAGATTAGATCACTTCGTATAAACGAACCACTTCTACAGTCTCTCTATCTATCTATCTATCTCTCTCCTATATCTGTCTATCTCTCACGTCCTTCCGATTGCATTGGTTTTGTTTTTTGCATAACACCACCGACGCTGAAATATAATCGCCCAACGTCCCTATTAACCACTAAACCTAGTTGCAGTGTAAACACCCGTTTTGAGAACACCCTTTATAATGGTTTGTTGATCTCTCTATCATACACAAGCCACTTACTTCCCCAATTTTTGCAACGCTATAGATTTGATACTAGTCCAACGTGCATTAACACCACTTCGCCCAACCACGACGACACTACGGAGCCTGTACACTATTATTATACGCCGAGTGAATTGTAAATATCACATATGATTTGCACTTGGGGGTGAAGAGCATCACGATAGATTTGTAGGCGAGTCTTTTTGGACAGAGTTGGGCATAGCTTCGAGTTCGACCCTTATGAACAGGATGCAACATACTACATCATGCAATGTAAAGAAATAATATTCATTATTAGAATATGTGTAGGCTCAAATCTGATTAAAAAGACGCGCCTACAAGGTATCTTATGTATGCGAGAGTAAAAGTTTATAGAAATCGACATGTTTATTATTATTATTTAGTTCGAAACATTTAAAATTGTTTCAATATAATTCACCATGAACAGAATGACATGACTTCGAGATATGTAACAAAAATCTGGGAATCGATATACGAAACACGTATGAATACTTGAACAATTCGGAAAAATCGGGAATCGAATTGAGGTCTATCAGATAAACGGATAAAATGGACGTGATTCTTATATTTGATTCTAGATACTTTTACAAGCCTCGAACACATGCATATGTTCATCCACAAAAAGCTACAAACGCACAGCATCTGGCAATATCTTATGAATTATATTGGGCTTTTGTTTCACAGCAAGTGTGTGTATATGTGTGAAAGTGGGGTACATCAAATCATGATGAAATATATTGTACTACGAATTTATGCTGTGTAATGTGACACGGTGAGCTCTAGATGCTACGAACAAATGTTACTCACGTGATATAACACGGAACATGTTTATCGCCTATGCCATGCCATACTCGATCTTAGAATACCTCCGATGGTATTGCATCAGATCTCTTCAATGTTTCCTATCATTACAGTGTTCAATTCACTCATCCATTGCAAACGCATGCCCCATTCGAATAATCTCGTATCTGTCGTCAAAGAATCATGCATGCGAATGAGAATGCCAGTCTGGATGTGTTTGTGAATCTCGACGCACTTTTGCTTGGCTTCATTAGACTGTGTTTTAATGTCATGTGTGCATTCGAAATTGTATGGCTTTGGTTCTTGCATGCACTGCGCTACTGTACTGTATATATATGACCCAATTTTTACCACCTATGCAAATATACTCGACAATTTGTACAGAACACCGCATGCACTTTCTTCATTCTCAATGTACATACTTGATATGAATTACTGTATAATTAGACATCCCCATTCCCACTGTATATAGTCTCATTCAGTCGTTGAGTACGATTTTCTATTTATGTTGGACAATTGTGTTTTTTTTTCGCTTCCGTGCAAAATTATACCGGACAGACGTTCTGCTCTGCTCCGACCATATGCATATGTATAGTTTTGTACGTGTATAGTGGCTACGTAGTCAATCCGCCCTGTCGTCTGTATCCGCTCACATCACTCATTCGGTTTCGTTAACGTTCTCTCGCCACATCGTCGACAAATCCCGCTTCCACTTTGCGTGCGTGTGCGTGCGTTTCGTAAACGTGTGCAGTGCGCCCAAGGACGGGCGGCCTGGGTGGAGCGCGGCGGCGGACGCAGGTGTAGTGTTCAAGAAAACTCAACTTCCTGTCATCGACGGTGGGTGAAGAGGAATCGGGTAATTACATGCACACAATATAATTGTCTTCCACCTACCACATATAACGCATGCTACAGTGGATGTCTGAAGTATGTGAACAAAACGTATACGCTCGTCTACATGTGTTAGTTGTCGCCAAAATAAGCAATATAATTTGAATTTTCAAAATATTAACTTTGAAAAACTATAATATGAAATCTATTTTGGATAGACATAATTGAATCCTATGAAATCAGTGAATCATAATCTTATTTAATCAGTGTAATCTGATCACAAATATGAGGCCAAATCATAATTCCGCCTCATGTATAAACTTTCTAACGTGTTTTTCTCCTAACCAAGAATAAACAATTAAAAATTGGCCAAGATGGGCATATGTTGTATTTTTTGACATGTCCCCAGCAAATTGCGTATATCTCATGTTCGTATTTCTGTAGTCAGATCTGTCGAATATAAAATTATATCTTATTACAAATGCCACAATTTATGACATAGTGTTGAACCGTGAAACAAAATTGAGTGAAGTAGAAAAAAGTCAATATGATGGAATTAAAATCAGGCGTACAACTTTTGTGTCAAGACATGTCCCCAGCAAATTGACTATATCTCATGTTCGTATTTTTGCAGTCAGATCTGTCGATTATAAATTTATATCTTATTACAAATGCCACAATTGATTACAAAGTGTTGAACCGTGAAACAAAATTGAGTGAAGTAGAAAAAGTCAATATGATGGAATTAAAATCAGGCGTACAACTTTTGTGTCAAGAAAACAAAATATCCCCAAATTGGTTTATACTTGCCTGGTAGCTTGTACTCTTGAACATCTTTAAAGTCGCAACTTGATAATATCTGTGGATAGATATGAAGAATATTTGCTGTTATTCTATGAGTTCAACCTAAATTGTACCATTTTAACCCTAAATCTCCTACTGGGGATTTTTGTTAGCCACTTGAGTGACTCACAAGGGGAGGTCACGCACGTGTCGTTACGGATCACAGAGAGCGTCTAGCTGGTGATTCTAGGCGCAAAATAAAGATACCCGTCTAAAAGGACTCTTGCCAATGCGCCCTGTGGCC
>JANTBZ010055452.1:0-24911 GCA_024741255.1 Exechia fusca | reverse complement strand
AACAGAAAATGTTCTTTGGGTTTCGGCCCAGACACAAAAAAATTTTGCGGATAGTTATCAAAATTCCGAGAAGACCATTTGATACCGAAAATGATGCGAGCACTAACGCCGAAATGTTGCAGTTAACGTCGAAAACATGAAAAATCCCCAAATTAATTTCAGAAGTAATGAAATTACGGTTTACTAAGATTGCTAATACTCTAAAGATATATTAAAATATTTCAAACAATTCTGGAATATGTTCTTGGGCATGCGAAAGCTCTTTGTAAAATCTCTGCCGCGCACACTCAAAATCAACCAACATTTTAACCACTTGTTATTTCGGAGCAGGGTTTTTGGCTGATCGTACGCGATAAAAATATTTGATGAAACATAAAAATATCACTTTTTCCGGAGTCCAATCGACAGTCATATGATTGAGCAAGAAGATATGAAGCCTCTCCAGATTTCACAAAAACGCAACAGTCAGATGGTATGGGTATTGGCTAACTATAAAGAGAAAGACAATAATCATTATCAATCATTAACATTAATATTTTGGTGTACCTCAAGTCCAGAATGGCCAAGATACTATCCACATGGCGAGAGAAAACGTGCTGTTACACCAAGAAAATTCGCAGTTTCACAGGTCGCTAAAAACGATGGCATAAATCAACAAAGAGGCTATGAATTGCAGCCTCATCTAGGGTTCTATCCGGTTTTGGCACTTGGCAACTATTTTCTGACCTCAGACAAACGCTCGCTGAGAAAAGACTTAGCACCGATGGAAAAGTTATTGCAGACAAATGCCTATTTTGAGGCAATAAAGAAATCGTTCTATACGAAGGGCAAAGACAAGTTATTAGAACGTTTTTTTTGGTATATCGTTCTCCAATGGAACTATGCTGATTATTCTCAAATAATTTTATCAAAAAGATGTGTCCTAGTGTCGAACGATACGGACTTTCCAGCCTGCCAGTTAATAAGAACGACGAAACGACTTTTTCGACTCAAGATTTAATTTGAATTCTTAAACGGTCAGCAAGTCCTTCGGTGGACTAGAGCCACATTTTCACGATAATCGAACTCTGCCGAAAAGTCTCACCTCTGGTTAAGGGCGCCGCCACAAGACCGATTTTCAATATATGGAAAAATGTTCGAGCGATTTGATCACATACAATTTTTTTTAAGAATTAATTTTTGAGGACAAGATTTGTGCATAATCTCATTCCCATCAATTTGAGTATACGGACATTATTCTTGTTCACTCCAGTGGAAAGTTATGGTATCCTTCATTTTTAAAAATGGCTTGTTGGTGGTTTTTCTTTCCATGTTTGAACAAGGAGGTCTTTCTTCGAACGTGCTTGACCACAGTTAAGACTTTTCTCCATAGATTGTTGTGTATACGCAAGATGGTTGGGATGGCGCAACATGTCACACTTTACGCCATTCAGTTCAAAATGTAACCAATTACAAACCGAATTCACGTTCAAACCTACATCTAGAACCCAGTCTACTGGAAACGCGTCGCCCAGGCCAAATGCAAGGACCACCTGCAGCTCACGCAGTGCGAGCTCCTGCTCAAATACGACTGGAAGCGTCTGGCCATCACCAGCAAACTGATCGAACTGATCGAGACAACGCCGAAAATCGACTGGAACGAGGAGAAAATGAACGCCACATGTCGCACCATTGCGCCCTACGTCACCGAACTGGAGATCGGACAGCTGCTCTCGGTTGCCCAGCAGTATCTGGAGACCAATGCCTACGATAAGAACTATCAGATTTTCAACTACCCGCCGCTGGATTGCCATCATGGCAATCTGGGCGCTTGCTTGGGCGAACTGACCAACCTGACCAAGTTGAAAATAACGTTCGGCGTCAAGCGCTTGGACTACGAGTACGAGAAGCGCCATTTCGAGATGTCGTACGAGGATATTGAGAAGCTGTCTGCGTAAGAATCAGATGCGAATTCGATAAGAGCGATATAAGAACTCGGACTTTGGCTTTTCAGAGAATATTTGGGGGAAAAGCAGGATTGGAACGAAATTCAATTTAAATTCAATTTGAAGACATTGCGAAGTGGCTTCAATCCACCACACTGACTACGCCAACTTCGATTCTCATTCGCTCATTAGCTAAATCTGCACCCAATTTGTGAGCCCCCTTTCCGCTCTCCACATCGCTTCCGCGCAGCGGAATCGCTCTCCTGGATAAACTCGAGGATCTGGCGATCGTCGACAGCATGCTGGACGATCGCAAATGCAAGATCCTCGTGCGCGGCCTGCTCACGTGTCCGCTGCGCCGGCTCGACCTGAGCAACGATCGGCTGGGCGATGACGCCGGCAAGGCGCTCGCCTATCTGCTGCTCAACCAGGAGTCGGCGTCGCTGCGCGAACTCGAGTTGCGCAGCAACCGAATCGGTGAGATTGGCTGGCAGGCCATCGGTTATGCGATGCAAAACTACACCGGCGAACTGGACTATCTGGGGGCGGGCAACAATCCGATGGGCGAACTGGGCGTGCAGTCCATTGGCGCGGGCATCATAGATAAGCCGCATCTGCTGCGCTTGGATTTGGCACGAGCGGAGGTGGAGGGTGAGGGCGGCTATCGGCTGATGCAGATTGTCGGCTTCCACAAGCGCATGAAGTGGCTGGACATGAGTTCGATTTGTCTGGGCAAGCGGCTGGGCGAGAAGCTGGTGCATCATATGAAGGATCAGCATCAGATGGAGCATTTGGCGGTGTGGAATTGCGGTAAGCTGGTGAATTGGTGGCGGTGATTGAATTATGGGAATATTATAGGGTGGGATTTTTCAAATAATAGGTTTTACCGATGAGCAAGAAACCAAGTTGCAACTACTGATTGAACGAAACGTGTTCTACATCCAAAATCCGTGTATGCTAAAGGAGCCCATCACTCCGGAGGATGCTCAGGAGATTGACGAATGGGCAGTGAAGATAAAGTATGAAATTTCGAATCGTTCGTATCATGCGGCAATCGAAATCTAATCATTTTGCATTTTAGACATCCAATTCTGCTAAAAGTGATTGCCAACAATCCACCATGGGACCCGATTATCGACAATGGTCCAACGCCGAAGTTCAAGTTCTCGCAAATTCCGAAATTCGTACCAAAGAAACAACGCAAAATCGCGTTGAACTCGCAGGTGCTCAACACCTACTATACCGATTGCTTTGGTCCCGATTCGGAGATGACTCCGTACGATCCGGAAAAGCACACGGAGCGAACCGAGGAAGGGTACGTTCCACCAAGTATGTCGGAAACCGCAGTTGATCTGATGATTTTACTTTTGCAGCTTCAATCTGTCCGACGAAGAAGATTTCGAATACGATCCGAACTATTTCACAGAGACCCAATTCACCCAGAGTGTGGTGATGGGTACCCGTGCTGGTCTATTGGACAAGCAGTATTTCAATGAGTGACCAGCGATGTTTGGTTGTACACATTCACATTCACATTCACTTTAATCCATCGAAATCCATGAACATACATAAATATCTGATCTGTGTATTGTATACGTGTCTCTAAAATAAACGTACATCCAGTTGTTGGTTTCGTTTGTCCTATTGACACATGCATATTGACATAGTATGTGGTAATCTGCTGAAAGAAGCAATCACTAATCACTATTTGTATCTAAACTATTGGCACACAGTGTCCCTTTGTACTCCATTTACATCAAACGTATATGAATCAATTTCTACTTTCCGATGGCCGGAAAAATCAACGGAAACGGCGTCTCATCGGCGCAGCTCTTCATTGGTGTCTGGGGTCTGAAATTTACGATAAACTCATTAGATCCTCTTCTTGAAAGCATAACGAATGCATTTGACTCGAACCTCATGTCTGGCTCCGAACTGCCAACCAGCCAGTACGACGTAATCGCTCCCTTTCCTTTGAGCTCGACCTCGCCGCGCAGTTCCAGACGAAACGTGCCAAAAGTGTCCAGAATTTCCTTCGTGGCGTCGGACACGTGAATTTTCAGAGCTGCAAGAAGTAATGATGAAGTAAATCAGTTGATTCAAATTGAAGGCACGCTTCGCTCACGTGATCCAGTGGACTCAAGACGAGAAGCCGTGTTGACGGTGTCGCCAAATAGGCAGTAGTGTGGCATCTTTTGGCCGACCACACCAGCACAAACAGGTCCTAAAGGAATTATTGATGTTCAGACAAATTCATCAGCCAATTTCGTGTCGCTCCTTCTCTCACCAGAATGAATTCCAATGCGAATCTTTAGCTGCAATTCCGGCTTGTGTTTGATTGTGAAACATTTCACTGCGTCCAGAATGGCCAGCGCCATCAGGCCGATTTCGCGAGCATGATCGTTGCCGTTGCGCTCAGGCAGTCCGGACACCACCATGTACGCATCGCCGATTGTCTCGACCTTCGAACGAATATGGGACAGAAGACATATTGGAAGTGGTGCTGCACTCAATCGATGTGCACTCCATCTCGAATGCAAAATGCATCTGAACACGCTGTGAGCATACTGACCTTGTACACATCGTAGAATCCAATGGCCCGATCGAATGTGCTGTACAAGTCGTTAAGAAAATCGACCACCTCCATCGGGCGACTCTGAGCGCATAGCGCTGTGAAACCAACGATGTCACTAAAGTATATGGTCACGCATTCGAATTGCTCTGGCTGCACCATTTCGCCGGCGAGCAGCTGTGTGGCAACCGGTCTATAGAATATGCAGAGAGTGATTAATGTTGCGATACTGAAGACTAAAATCGATTAGAACTCACCTGGGCAGCACCTGGTACAGTAGCTCCTCGGTGCGTCGCTTTTCCATGCTCAGCTGTTCGGTTTTCTCCTCGACCAAGCTCTCCAAATTGTTGGCGTACTGTTCCATGCGACGCAGCAGGTCGTCCATCAGATTCTCGCAGAAACCCCTTCGGCAAAATTAGCATAAGGATTATGAATTCTTCTAAAATTCGTCGCATTTTATGCTCACTTCATGATATCGCGCACCGTTGCGCGAATGGCCAGAAACGGCGGTCGCTCCTCCGGATTGTCCGCCCAACATTTGTCCATCAAATCGACCACGTCCAGCGGACAGTCGCGCGTGCCGATGAACGGCCGGAACGGTGTCGGTTCGTGCGCTTCGACTTTCTCCAGGATGGCTAGGGACAGTTGAGAATAAGATGCTATAATGCTTATTTTTCGTATCTTTCGTTACTTACTTTTCACGTCCAAGTACTGTCGAGCCGTCTCATATGGACCGCCACGCACCACAATTTCCTCCAGGATGATGGCAAACGAGTAGACGTCTCCTTTCTGCGTTGCCGGAGTGCCCGGTATGAAAGTGACCGGCAGCAATTCGGGTGCCACCCACAGCATTTCTGAATGGAGTGTATGAAGCGCTTTTACATAATTGGTATACTTGAAAGAGCTCTCCATCATAAAAGTCTGAACACAGTCCTAAATTCCTGAATTTTAAAATATCCATTATCGCTGTAACACAAGATGTTCAAACTCACTGTTGAAAAAATGCTGATCCTTGACAAACTCGGACGGCGTAGTCAGCGTACGAATGCCAAAGTCGGAGATTTTCAGCACGAATCGTCCATCGATCAGACAGTTGCAGGAGCGTAATTTTCCGTGCACGGAAACGTCGCTGTTGTGCAAATACGCCATGCCCTGAACGAGACAACGTTTAGGATATGATGATATGTGATAAGTGTTTTCACTCACCTTCACAATGTCGTGTATCAATGACATGCGGAAATTCCAATCCAGTTGTATGGCCTCATTCTCCAACACATCTTTCAGACTACCTGTGGGCGGAATATTTTTTGCGCATTATGAGTTATTGCTGTTCAAATGTTTTGTATGGATTCAAATATACACGCGACGCTTAACAACCACCTTTCGGGCAATACTCGGTCAGTATGAGCAACGTTGGCCTCGGCAAATCGATGCAGGCGCCCACGAATCGCACGGTGTTCTCGTGACTGACATCGCGTGCCTGCTTGATCTCCCACAGCAGCGTCGATGTGATGTCTACCTGTTTCGGTTGCAGAACGTGTGTGTGAGTTGTTTTCCCACTATGAATATGATACGCAAATCAATCGCCTTTTCGATTCTGCGAACCTTTTTCCGGCAGATTTTCTTAATCGCCACGCGTTCGCCCTTGAATATGCCAATGGTGGTGAACACCTGGGTGGGTGGCAACGACGAACAGCTGCCAATCGATGCACGACCCGAACTGATGCCGAACTGTTGAAACGAGAAACTCTGCGTGCCGCGCGAATGCGAGACGGTGTAATTAGTGATGATATGATTCGGCTTTATTAATTAGGCCGCAATTCCTTACATCGACGTTGAGCTGCTGCAAGCCAGTTTTACTGCCGAATAAACGGCCAACCTCGAGGAGAATTTCTTCGGGTCGGACACGCCAGGACATATTATTCAGTTCGTTGTTCAGCTTCATTTGTCTGAAATTATCAACAAGTAGGTAACTCCCAGAATTTCGTAGATAATATCGCAACGCTCACTTGTACATCAGATACGATATGAGACCACCGAATGCCACGATGAACGCAAACGCCAACGAGCCGTACAGCAAAACACCTGCATTAGCAATTAGCACAGAAAAGTTCAACACCGAATCCTCTCAACAGAATTACAAGTTGAAGAGCGTACCGCGATTTTCACAATCCGGTGAATTTCCCAGAAATCCACACGGCGGTATGTCTGGCGTCGGTCCTTCACGTCCGCCCGGCCAATGTATTCGTTTGCCCATAACCGGTGAATATTTTCTATTGAACGGAATCAGGAATTTAATAATTTATGCTCGCTTGCAGCAGCTGGAAATCGCATCAACCTATGAACTCCGTAGTAATGTGCGACCACCTCAAAACGTCCGGTAATCGGATCCAAATCGATGATTGAGTAATCAGCATCACGATCGCCGTTGTCATCGATGCGCACATGTCCGGTGATACCTGTTGCACGCGGCGGATATAATTCGCAGTTGGTCATATCGAGTAACAGAGACAACATAACGCTCAACACGTACCATGAAAATCCCGATTCCACATCCGACGCGTCAGATTAATGCCGTCTCGGATATCACCACCCTCGGTCAGCGTTTCGTTCAGCACCAAGCCGAGCAGATAAACGCCATCGTAAAATGCACCGCTGAATACGTTCACCTAGGTAGAGCGAGGAAATGTTTAGCAACTTTTAGCATGTTTTGTGTCCGTGAATTTCGTATTTAATGGTCGCACCTCTTCATTTTCACTGAACGTGTAATTGTAGTCAATGAGCGCTCGATCTCGCACTTGTTCGGCAAAGTCCTGGAACTTGGGACTGGTCGGTTGCAGTAACGAAACACTTGAATGCAAATGAGAAATACATTGAATTATTCTGATCTCATTGGGTAATTAAAACCATCCCTTACCGTAGCAACGACTCATATGCCTTTCTGGCACGAGCATCATCCTCATCGTCCACTTTCCAGCCATGGTCACCCCAGTATGTGCTCTGAATAGGCATTAATATTGTATGAAAATATTTCACCTAACTAATAGTCGCGACCTCACCTGAAATATCTCAACATCCAGAAATGTCCAATCGCCATTCGTCATTCCCATGGCGTGTGCGGCCAGCATGAATTTGCGCACCAACAGGCCGCGCACACTCAGAATTACCACTGCAAACGAATTACGAAACACACACGCACAAGCACATTTAGACAAACCCATTCGACCCATGCGCATATTACAACATACCTCTAGCATACATGCTGGCATCGCGGAGATAATCGTTGTACGGCTCCTCTTCGTTGCCGTTCAGTTCGCGCACGAACTTCAGCAGCCCCTCCTGCTTCAGTCCGTACTCGAGATTTTTGCCTAGAAATTTTTTCAATTGCGATATGGACCCTTTAGTTGACAATTCGTCAAATATCATCAACGCATTCCAAAAACCCACCAACTGTCAGCGAGAACAAATCGGAACGGTCCAGCAGCAGGGCAACATGCTTCCAGCCGAACTGGCGAAATATGCTGGTGAACACCAGCTTCAGTCGGCACTGGCAGTACGACATGCGCGTCAGGGTCGGATACTTGGATTTATCTTTGAACATTCCCTGCGACGGAGGCGAGCGTTGGGTGGTGCGGAAATCGATTAAATAGGTAAATGATGATGAGACCGCGACGCATTCGACGCATTCAGGATGCGTGCATGCGCTCGGAATAGTGCGATTAAATTTAATGGCACCGGGATTGAGCAATCGTAATTGTTTGAATCCAACCGGTAAAATAGAGAGAGAATGAGAATGTCGTGTGTGTGTACGTGCAACATAGCAAAGTGTTCGTATATATGCTTACCGTGCTGTCGTTTTTCCACTTGTGTATGCGTCCCAGGATGCCAGATGTGACCGACAACTCGCCTTCGGAGGGAGGCTGCCGACGACGCCGACGTCGCCGCAAGAAATCGAATATGTTTACACGGAAAGTCACTCATCAACAAACGAAAAGTTCCGGTCGATCAATTACGCAGTAAATTGATTGCTGCGCATAATTATATGATTACATGCGACGACTAAATGACCGATCTGAGACGCGCAAGCAAGTAAACATGGAAATGCTGTGCCGTCCAGATTGAGAGTCTGGGTGTCTGGCGGATTAGTTTCGTACCGCGTTCGTAATGATATAATTCACAAACTCAGTCGCATGGAATGCTCTGGCGGAGTAAAACACATGCAAATGGGTGTATTGCGTGCACCGACGCAATCCGTGACCGTCGCGCGCGTCGAATACATTACGCAAACAGCGCGTCTTTAAGACATCTGACCGTTTGTTGAAAGTTGAAAGGGATGCAGGGAAAGCACGACAACGACGTCGCTCGTCGCTCAATGACCGTTTATTCAGTTAAAGACTCGAACAAATTGTTTGTTCGGTGCAATGCCAGACCAGACGACAGACAACATAAATTCGTGCAGACAATTTGCGTAATTAAATCAGATGTTTGATGCGTGCTAGACGAAAAGGACGATGGACAATCAGCGTCTTCTTTCTTGATTTCCATAGAGGTTGTTGAATTAGGAACGCGCGCGATGGAATTAAAACTTACACTCGTTGTACTGACCTGATCGCCCATACCCGTGATAATCGGCGTATTCCAGTAGGCTGCCAGCCGAGCCACTGGCTCCAGAGCGAATGCGCACGCCGGTCCGATGAACGCAATCACGTCGTCTTTGAAGCGCATGTCGGCCGCCAAACCGGGAGCCCGAGCTCCCGAGCACGACGGATAACTGGTTTTCAAGTGGTATATACACAATTGATAATAATGCATGTCACTCATCTTTTCAAACTTGCAGCAAACAGATCGATGTATAGTAAATTAGTGTGCAATGCGTGAAAGAATAAGCGCGTGTGCCGGTTTTATCGCGCAGTGATTTGCTCGAACGTCAACAAACACCAGTAAAACGTCGTCGTCGTGATACTGGCAATAATCCAACCCCTCTGCGTTCTCTTACTCTAATAGATCATAACCATAACGGACGCGCACACACACACACACATTCGCCAACATACGCACTCCAACATAGACGCTAACGATAATACACGAGAGAAATGACGACGTTCTAATGGTTATGATGACTTTGTATGAGTTACAAACATCATGATTGACACTAAGCACATAAATATATCGGGTTGAGAGTCGTGCACATCCATCGCGCGAGTTGGTGTAATAAGTTTATTATCTGTTGGAGTATAAAAATCCATGCGGCACAATGAGAACAAATTGAAATAATTGCGAACACCGACATTAAATTCAACAGCAACCAGCAATCCGGAGATTCTTACATGTGCCTCCCCCAAAACGCCCGCCGGCACTCGCACTCAAACTTACACGCACATCAATTTCATATTCGCTCATTCAGACATACCCTCAATTACACAATAAAGTTATCGTTATTATTCGACTAGGGGATGATGCTGTCGCGTGTTTGTGTCAAGCCTTCAAGTGTATGCGCATGTATTGCTGTTTGTCGTTTCCATCTCACTGAACACTTGCACTTGAAAACTCTGACGGTCCCGTTCCAACATATCTTTACCTTCCTTGCACCTTTTGCAATCGCACTTTATGCGCTTTCAGAAAATCATCATTGACACGCTCCAGTGCCAAATCAACAGCCGGTCCGCAACGCTCCAAATCAAACGGCGAGTCCAGATGCGATGCCATCAGCACGCCAACATTCAACACTCTCCAGCCACCCGCATCACGGCCGGAGACCACATCCAAGGCGGTGCTGGACGACATATTGTGTCCGTCGAACAGATCGTGGTCATGGTCATATTCCTCAGAAGCGGCCGTCGAACAAATGATGAGAAGAATAATCCAAAGGTGTGTCAGCAGAGCACGCGATATGCGCCACATGTTGTGAGCAGATGTGTATGTGTGTATGACTATGACTTATATCGTCCGTTTTTTTGTGTTGGATTTGTTCACTATTTCACTGATTCACTGATGCACTGTTTAAATTTCCAACTGCTTGTAGAACTGTTGAGAGGGATGATGGAGACACTTTCACTCGAGCACGGCGCGACGAACACTGATGCGCAGCACCCGAGCGACGCACGGATTTATACTTTGCGCCACGTCGCCGCCGCCGCCGACGCGCTGCTCCGCAACCGAGCTGCGACGGAGCAAGGAGCAAGCAGTCAGCGACGCGCGCGCGGAAAATGTCGTTAGGCAATCGTGCGTATAACGACTCGCTCCGGTTTGTAGCAGTCGCCGTCGTCGTCGTCGTCGTCGTTGCCGATGCTCCGCCGAACCGCCGAGCAGAAAAAGGATATGTCGGCGTGCGAGCATGATACAGACAACAGGGATAACACATGGGATGATTAGTCTTCAGGATGATACAATATGTAAGTTGATTTCAGAGACTAACATTTTCTAGAGGATACCTGTCTCAATTTCCTGGCAATTCGTGATTTATTCAACAATTTACACAGGTTCTAGTTACTTTTATGATTTTCGAAAAATGTGATTCGATAAAGCGATCGTATTTGTTGATTTATCATGGCTATTCGAAGAAAAGATAAAACAGAAATCCACCAAAATTGTTTGTTCGAACGCAGTGTTTTAGAAACGGGTACCACGGGTGCTCACATTTTACCAAAATAAACATCCTCTCTTGACTGTCCTTTTAGTGAGTGTCGATGATTGAAACTGTTTCGAAGTAGGGGAAACAAATAATGTTCCGCTTAGACATACATATCGGAGTCCATGGGATCATTATCTTAATTGACTGCAGCCCGAGAACCGAAGCAGCCAAAAGGTCGGCTTAAAAAATAATAACTTTTGATACTTACGAACTGTTGACAGGTTTTTATTTTGAAGAATAGTTTTTCGAAAAAATAATATTGAAACAGTCTTAACAGCGCTAGAAATCGCTTATCCTCACATTATACCATCCTGTGTGTTACTGGTGTATTCGTGCTCGTGTTTGCACGCGCCAACAGCGCAGACGGGGCGCTCTCGTTCCGCACATGCGCGCCTGTCGAAGGTTAGACACCAGGGCAAAGGTGTTGGTACACATGCACTACTGTTTCAGTAAATTGCAACACGCAACTGTCGACGACCGTCGTCGCCGTTTTGCATTCAATTGTTGCAGGACCGACGGGCGCTATTTTTAGACAACAATAATGGACCACCAGCCACCCACCCCACCCACTCCGACCATCTTAACTCCAGACACATGCGCAAACGATAAATACTTCCCCTCCACCTGTTTAGTTTAATTGAGCTTAAAGATGCGCGCGTGCACGAACGAATTGCGGATTGGGTGTTGGGTGTAACATCGCTTTATTCAGGAATAATACATAGTTAAAAATTACGTAACAAAATTGAGATTCATTTTCGTGGAATAGGTTATACATTGAGACGGAGGTCAGATTTAGTTATGTTTGTATGTGTGTGTATTTGTCTGTGTGCGCAAGTCATAGTAGATCGCTCACCAGTGTTAAACATCGTCAAAGCACAGAAGTGGTGGTATGGGTTGGAGTTGTTTTCCATATATTTATATAACTAACGGTCATAACTTTTGAGGGTATGTTGTAAGTGTACGTTGTACAAGTTGGTTCATAATACTAATTTTGATCGATTAAAACATAACGCGATACTGTTAACATCGGCAGTTTGGAATCAACATTTATACATGGATTTTATTAAAGGTGCTTATTTGTATGTTATGTTATCATGTTTAGATAAATAATACATCGACTATTACTTCAAAGGATCAGTGCCTCCAAACTAACGAGATAGAAATAAAAATGAATGCCTCGAATCGAATGAATGTTTCAATTCAACATAATAAAACCCATCATACCTCGTACATTTACAACTCATCTCCGCATCATCTAAACACGCACTAATATATAATACTACTATCTACTATATGGTCCTAGACTCCATACGACATCAACTACAGATTCTTGATCGCTAAAAATTCCTTCACATTGTTCGGACACATCACACCCTTCCCCAGAAACACCACACTCGACATCGGATGCAGAAACTCCGCAGAGAACTCTTTCGCCTTCCATCCCCAGAATCCGTTCGGCACCACTCGATCTCCCTGCAGCTCGAACGGCAACAGATTCACGCCCACCTGGTTCGCCTTCGAGTACAGCACCCGAAAGTAGTGGCCATCGGTGGCCTTCATCCAGTAGAAGCCCGCCTCATCGCTGAGCGGCCGAATCTGGCACTTGCGCAAGCTCTCCGAGCGCTCCAGGTCGAAGGCCACCACACTGATGTCCACCTCGAAGGCATCCACAGCCAGTCCGCCGGTGTCGATGGCGCTGCGCAGCGCCACATTGTCCAGCCAGTGGCGTATGCCAACGTTCTCCAGCTCATCGAGCACCCGATGTACGACCGACCGAAGTTTCTCCGCACAGCAGGGCGGCGTATGGCGACCCATGTGCACGAACTGCGGCCGACCGTTGAACACTGGGCCGATGCAGCTGGCAGTGTTCCGTTCGCATCCGAAGTACTCGACCGAGGTGACCATTGCCGATGGTATCGCGGTGGCCTGCACGCGTTTCTCGGAGAGTGTTGCAGTTGAATTGGCGGATGCAGCCGATTTACGTTCTTCGTCCAGATTGCCGCCCACGATGATCGGTCGACGTGCTTCGTGCTTCTGGGCTCCGGATTTCGTGCGAATGAGCCCCGGACGAGGCTGCACTTTGCGGATGACCTTTTTGATCTGCAGCAGCGAGTACATGTCTTTGAACTGCTGGCGTCGGAGGTCTTTCTTGCGCTTTCGGTTGTGATAGGAGACGAACAGTCGTCGGCCGTCCATCATGGTGGCGGGCAGGAAGCGTTTCTGGTTGGGACCACAAACAAACAAAATATGTTAACATGTAGGGTAAGGTGTGCTTGTTTTGCCAGAAAAAAGTTTGACGAGCTCCCACGTCTGTAATTTTATATAAATTTCGAAATGATAAAATGCAATCGAAAGGCCATTTATCTAGCTATATATTTGCAGAACATTATTGCAAGCTATACATAAAAAACCGAGAGCATGATTTGTTGACGATTCGAAACAATATGGACACATTATCCTAAATTCAGTCGAATATCTTCATTTTAAAGGCCCAAAATGATGCAAAACGCTGTAAAACATGCCCCCTAAAAAAAACTTGCCCCACCTTACATAATTGTGGAATTATTTTATATCTTGTTCGCAAGCGTATTCAGGGATTCTCAATTATTTCATAAACTTGAATAAACAAATTATTCTTCGGTTTGGCCACACTGAAGCTTCAAAAAAGATCATACATCTTTTGTATTTTGTCGAGTTTATCGGTAGATATTTAGGTCATAGCTTTTCATTTCAGTCAAAAGCTGGAGTAGTAATTGGACAGTAATTCTATCACAAGTTTACTCTAATTTCCCAAAATCATACTCACCTGAACCTTTGCCAGCTTCGCCTGCACGTACAGCATCTCCGGAAATGGCATGCGCAACGGATCCGACATCTCCCTCAGCACCGCGGTCTCCACCAGAATGCCATGCTTCTGCATGTACATGTCACACTGGCTGGTGCCGTTGCCCAGCACATACTCGATCGTCCAGTCGGCCAAGTCCACGTTCATCCGACAGCAGCTCAGCACGCTGCGCTGATTGCTGCTAAACGGCACGATGAGCATCCGGCCTGGCGGCGGCGGTGGCGGCTGGGGTGGCTGCGGCAGCGGACGCTTCTCGCCGGTGCTTCGCTCCGTGTTAGCAGTGTCATCTTCATGGTGAGCCACTTGAATTCGGGACAAATCAAGAATAGTTTATGAGCATGACTTTCATTGCACGAGAAAACAAATGATAAATAATCGTATACCTGAATTGTTTGATAGACTATAGAGTAGACGAGGAACATATTTACTTTCAATTATCTTCACAAGAATGGGTCACGAGTCACGAGTCTCGATTCTTACCTTCAATACGTATCTTCGATAATAATGTACTCGATAATTGCCATTTTAGATGTTGTTATGTTACAAAAACAAGTTTCTGAGAATTCACATATGGGCTGTAAAAATGACAAACAGTCATAAATGATCGATATTGAGATAGTATCAGGATCATACCCTTAAGATTGCAAACTGTAAAAATAGTTTTCAATGGTTTTGACATCTGGGAACATCCACATCAAGAGACTTATACTGTATGTACTTGTATTTGTTCATGGTAGATATCGATATCATGTTCGGTGTCTGAAAACTACGTTATGCGGACATTGGTATGTATAATATCGTCTGCCTGAGACTGACCTTACTCGAGAAACAATCAATTAACTTCTGTGGTGTTGATAATGTCGTTACTCACTCCTTGGTTAAAATTATTATCAATGGGTTTTTAATGAAACGTACATCACTCACCTATAGCCTCATTCAATTATACCTTTTATCTAAAAAATGGTCTTAGTCAACGATTGGAAATAGTGAATATTTTAGTACAAATCGCCAGTTTGGGAAATGTATTGCAATTTGTATCCCCATTTACTCAAAGGTTCACCCACAGGAAAGTACGATAACGATTTGCTTAAAAACGCGTGCGGCTGACTTATTATATTATACATTCAAACATGAAATATAAGAACAATTGGGCAGTTTAGACTTCCATCGAATCAAACGAATATGACTTGTTGCATGATTTGCCTCGAAGGACCGACTATCCTTTGGGCCAGCGATCTGACAATTCGCCAAGTAATGCTATAGACGTGTATCTAGCGATTAGCGAAACTTGGACTTGGACTCGGACTTGGACCGTTAGCCGGATGTGTGTTTAAGAATCTCGTTAACAATTTGCAATCTCAAGGGTATGATCCTGTTAAATTCAAATCGAATTGTTCCGATTGAGTTTCCCTCGCCGGAGATTCAAAAAAACATAGACGATGGACATCTGACTTCTGATGGAATTCTGAATTTTGCAAGGACAAAATATGCTGTCAATTCCCGATACTTGAAGAATTATCGAAGAAGCTAAGCGCTAGCGATTGTGTTGATACTGTTGATACAACCTACAAGTGGTCATTTAGGGCTGTGTCGAGGTCATTACTACCAAGTTCATTTGATATACGCTATTCGTTATTCTAATCGCATGCATCAAAGATGGTTTAGAATTAAATTAAATTATTTCTGGATTAAAGCAGCTCACCTGGATTCCGCTGCTTCACCGGCGCCACCGGTGCGTCCGGCGCATCGATTTCGCGCAGCATCTTCTGCAGTATCGAGCGCCCACCCAAGCGCCAACTATCCGGCACCAGCAACGTGTAGCGCGTCCGAATTAGATTCAGCGGCCTCCGCTCGCCTCCACTCTTGAACACATCGAAGGCAGTACTAACGAACTGCACGTTGCCGCGCAGCGTCAGATTGGCCACAAACTCCAGTGGCGGATACGGCTCCGCATCGTAGACGACCAGCACCTGGATGGCGGGTATCAGCGCGGTCACGGTCTCGATGCTGGCGCGCAAATCGTTGTCGAAGAAGTGCACGTCGCGGAACACGACCGTGAGCATTTTCTTGATGTGCCGGTTCGCGGACTGGATGCGGTCGCGCGGCTTGGCCGGGGCTGCCGCCGGTGGCCGTGGCGACACGATGCCGATGCTGAGCGGCCGGCGCGCGCTCGAGTTGGCCAAGTACTTGAGCGTAAAGTAAACAAAGCACAGATTGGTGGCGACGAGCAGTATCGTGAAGAGTTTGGTGAATTTCAGGCGCATTGTGTGGCAGAACAAGTGTGACAGAACGAGTGGCAGACGGATGCGGTGGACACGGCGGGCGGAAATAGGCGGAATTATGTTAATCGTCGATGAATGAATTCGCGTTCGCGTTCCGGGCGATATTTTCACGACGGACACAACCTACAACAACACGGGCAATGTAATGCGCCCGAAAGGTCCCGTTGGAAATGGGTGGGTGGGTGGTCTGGGGGTGGTCGGAAAAGCTTTCCCGGGAATTTCCACTGGATGCGGCGTCGTTGGACAGAAGGGATGCGCGAAGCACATGCACATCTCATGGTTGTGTGGCAGCAGCTGACGACTGGAACGGTGCACGTGATTATGCCGGTAAGGAAGGAGCACGTGTTGATTGTTGTGCATGTTTTATATGAATGGCTTTACATAGATTTATGAAACATATGTGTCGTGTATGTTTTGTATGTTGTGAGTGTTTTATATACATGTCTATGATTTATATGCTATATATTTATGATGCATTTATGTATTACAGATTGTTTTGTATGCTTCGGCACATCACAACATATGTGTCATGTATGTTTTGTAAGTTTTATATACATTTCTATGATTTACATATGATGCATTTATGTATCAGAGATTGTTTTGTATACTTCGGCACATCACAACAGCAACCTGTTGAGCGTATATGTTTGTGTTTGTAGATTCGAACATGAAGTATGTTTTGTCAATAAACGCCATTTGTTCACCAGCGCGAATTGCCATTTGGCGCCAAATTGTACGAAGAAACTCCAACCACAGTAAATTTGCGGAACACAGTAGTTATTGAAATTGAGTCGCAATAATACTGTGGAAACGAAGTAGTGAATGTTGGCATATGCGCACAATCCTTCAGTTGTGTTTATTTTTATATTTTCTTGTAAACCAGAAAGACGAATCAATAGTTGGAACATATATTTTCCCTATAATTTATAGGTCGACCCCAACCAACCCCAGAAACTGAGAATCGATATACTGAGGTGTGTGTGTGGTTGAGTTCGAGTTCAGTTGCTGTTTATTATTGCTAAGGATTTGCGGTGCGTGAGAACTTGTGTCTTTCATTCATTGTCCGCTGAGCGCAAAAGACACACATTCGTTTGGAGCAAGCAATTGAAACGACGTATTTCGCTGCTAGAGATTCAATCGACTCACAATCTGAGATAATCTGTGAAATTACAGCTTCACTATTGTCTTCCAGCGTTGATTTTTTCAAACATAAGCTGCATTCGACCGAACACGTCAACATCAACTGAAGCCTGTCGACACAATAATGCCGCCGCTAAAGGATAAACCCGAAGGGGCACGCAAGACCAAGGTATACTATTCACATTCGTTGTCCTAATTAGTTACCCATTTAGATGTAATCAAGTATTAATTCCGGCAGAGTATTGATAAAATATTTGCTCGCTTTCTAATAACCATGACGACGATTGAAGACTGCGTCCTATGTTGTGAAAATATACACACAGGCACGATGTAACATAGAATTAAGTGACTGAATGAGGGTATTTATAGACATAACACATAACTAATTATAAGTTATAGCCTAATGGCATGCAGATCATCGAACCTAGAAAATAGTAAAGCGAGTCATGGTTATATCTATTTCACATTAACTCACCAACCTCCATAGAAGTATGTAGATACTATGTTGTGCATGCGGTACTGTCGGAAAACTTTGTCCATTCGCCCAACGCTTAAGTGCGCGCCCGCACCGACAAACTTAATGACAATGGCTCACCGAAAAATCCGCATCACGAATCCGTGCAGTACGTACTCGTTCACAATTCGCTCTGCACTGCACACCCAGTTTATCATTCGCCCGTTCGGGGCACACACAACGACGTTACGTGTGCATTTTCGCATCCAACATTTCAATTTTTCAAACGCATTCCGCGAAATAATAGCATGTCTTCGTGTTCGAGCCTGACAAAGGTTCAATTCGTCGAGGTTCGTGCGGTGTGCGTGTGTAACATATTGAAAACACTAACATACGACAGCGGAACTGGCGGCGGCGGGTGTTTAGTGCCGTTATTGCTGGCGGGATTTATTTCGGCATGCATGCGAGTTCACGTCGAGCGCGCGACTCACGTATAATATATCACCCGCGCGCTGCGCTGTAATCTAATGTATGATTTATCAAATATGCGAAATGTGGACGGGTTATCCGCGTCACATTTCGCCAGTTGCGAGACTGCAACCAAATCGATTAGTTCGCTCCGAAAACCAGTTCCGCCTCAGCTCGACACGAACATTCCGGGCTTCCGTCATCATGGCGGCTATGCAGTTGAAATTGCTGAAAACATTTATGCTTTCCAAACGATTACAGAAAATACGAGTAAACTGGCGTTTGGTATAATTCCTGATTAAATTGATTGCGTCTCCTGCATTTCAGAAACAATCCTCCAAGACCAATGTCAACGATGGCGCCGGCGACGGAGATGACTGGAACAAACCGCTGCTCAAGCCCGAGGATCAGCTGGAGCTCACCGAACCCGAACTCGCCGAGGAAATACCGAAGGCGCTCACCAGCATCAACACCAATGTCATCCGAAACCTGTGCGTCTACAGCTACAAGGAGGGCATCTACGTGCCGGTATGTCCTATGAGCGATGAACGATGCGGACAAATTTTAACATTATTCTCATTTTGATTAGTTACCCACACCAAGCAACACGGTTACGTTGTTCTCGATGAAAGGAACGGCTCTGCATTATGAGTCTCCCGAAGCTATGGAACAGATGCGGGAGGCCGGAATAGGTAATTCAAAAATGTTTCAAACGCCCAGCATTTAAATATCGTCGTCCATCTAGTGGTATGAAACAAAATTGATCCGAAATTATCTCTTCATTGGCATGTTGTGTACTGTAACCGCGAATCCATCCCAAATCCCGACTGATTGGCACGCGAAGAATTCGAGTTTGTTCAAGAAGACGTGGTTGAAGAGGTGGAGGATAAGGGACCGGCTGGCGATGCCGAAGGAGCTGAGGCTGCGCCTGCAGAGGGCGGAGAACCCGCCGAAGGCGAAGAAGGCGCAGAGGGTAGTGAAGGTGGCGGTGATGTGACCGTGGCGGCCGATGAGACCGCAGCCGACGAAGGCTCGAAAGACGGTGTCGAAGGGGCTGGGGGTAATGTGATTTTTGAATTTTTCTAACGTCCAAGGTCGTAGCAACAACGCACACCGTCGTCAACAACACCGTGGTAGAAATTGATGTTGCAACATATAGTAGATGTTCATAAACTCTGTATGCAATGACTAAAAAATGAATTAATGATGATGTACTGAACTGCACAGAGGACGAGGATACTCCCGCTCCGGTGGCTGGCAGGAAGAAACAGAAGCTGATCAACCAGTTCAATTACTGTGAGCGTGCATCGTTGACGTTCTTCAATCCGTCGCGGGTAAATAGACAATCCTTTAGAATCTTTAATATCGTTGTATAAAAGTCAATTTCATTATCTTCCGATTGAGTATTCACACATTGCTCTAAGTAACTCCAGTGAAAAGTTACGGTCTCTATGTATTTAAACCGAAATTCTAACTCGACACAGTGCGTCAGCACACAAACCATTGCGCCACCGCGCTCCAGCTACGGCGCCACCATCCTGCAGTGGACCATCTACGACTGGTATGCCGAGGATTTCGAGCAGCAGCAGCGCGAAAAGGAGAAGGAGAAACGCTCCAAGACCAAGGAGACTCGCGTCAAAGTCAACAAGAACTGGAACATGGAGCAGCTGAACAAACGGTTCGCCCAGTGCTGGCAGACGATCGAGCGCATCGTCATCCAGAACAACTTCGATGACATTGCGCAGGACTATCGCTACTACGAGGATCCGTCGGATGAGTTCCGCGAGGGCGAGGGAACGCTGTTGCCGCTGTGGAAGTTCTCGTTCGAGAAGACGAAGAAGTTGAGCGTGACCGACATTTGTTTCAATACGAATTACTACGATTTGTTTGCTGTGTGCTACGGATCGCGTGAGTGATGGATGGTATATTTTGAGATGTTCCACTGGTGTGATATCGATTGTTGTTTCTTGTAGATGAATTCATGAACCAGAAGCCCGAAGGAGTAGTTTGTCTGTACACGCTGAAAAATCCCGCCTATCCGGATTATCGATGTAAGTGGGGATATATGAGTATCATCGGTGTTCCATTTTTTTAAATTTGAATATTCTGATTTATTGCAGTGATGACGCAAAGTGGAGCGATGTGCGTTGATATCCATCCAAAGTACTGTTTCCTAGTCGTTGTTGGTGAGTGTTATCTTTTAATTCTCGGGTATCATATGAAAAGACTCGGATATTTATCCAAATAACTATTCCTACATAATATTTAATACCATGTCCATGTATAATTTTGATTTGTTCCGAATAAATCTTACCCGTTTTCAGCTAAGGCTTCTTTCTTTTTCTCTGCATTTTGTTGCTTCCTCGTACTTTTCACTCTTTTTTTTATATTCTCATCTCAATTCACCTCAGGCCTGAGCGACGGCAACGTGGCCGTCTACAATCTGCAGGTCAACACCACCGACCCGGTGTACACGTCGATCGGCATCGTCGGCAAGCACACCGACCTGGTGACCGAGGTCAGCTGGGCTCCGGACATGCCCGACGGCGAGATCAACTTCTTCAGCACCTCGATCGATGGACGCGTGCTGAACTGGGTGCTGGCGCAGAGCAAACTGCTGATCACTCCGATCATCACGCTGGTCATCGACAAGCAGCCGAGCACGAATCCGGATGGCATTGAGCTGACGTTGCGCGCGTGCGCCACATCGATGGTGTTCCATCCGACGGATCCGGAGGTGTACATGGTGGGCACGGAGCGCGGCGAGATATTCAAGTGTTGTCGGTCGTACAGCAGCAAGTATCTGATGGAGTACAAGGCGCACTTCCAGTCGGTGTACCGGATGGACTACAACAAGTACAATTCGGATATATTTGCGTCGTGCGGAGCGGATTGGCGGGTGAAGGTGTGGGAGGATATGAGGAGGTATGTGTTTAGGTTTAGCAGAGACGTACTGTAAACCGTTGGCAAGTAGACACGAGACCAGAAGTACAATATTTCTCGTTGATTCTTTTAAACAAGGACGCTCGATCTTCGACAATGATATTTGTTAAATTTAGCATGATAATGTTTGCCTTAATGATTCAGTATCCAAAGCAAGGCGCTTCTATAACACGTTGGAATTGATAAAATTCAATTACTTTAAGAATTAGTTCGTCGAAATACCCATCAGGTATACCTATGCTTCCTATACCAAAAAAAGTAACTGTTGGTGAACATTTTGGTTAGACGCTTTTATAAGCCTATTACAGCAATTACAGGGTGACCCAATTGAACAGCATGAAACTTTGAGCATCTGTAACTTTCAAACCAGTTGTCTGATGAAGCTAAAGTTTGGCATTCGGGCATTTCGTTTCTTTCGTAAGATGCATATACAATTGCAACACCTCACATCGTAATGACATGAGATATCCATACATGAACTTCAACGTGTATTTTCCTATATGCAAGAAGAACATAGTCAGTCCCATGTGTATTTTCAACAATTTGTAGAGATCCAATGGTTCAAAATTTATGAATGACATAAACTTGATTTTTACAAATTGCGAGGGGCTGTAAAATGCTAGTAACTAGTGATACTGACAGTGGATTTTAGAGTGATGGTACAAATTGAACAAATGTGGATATTTGTTTCCATAAAATAAGCTGCAGAGCCCAATGCAAAATAAATCGTAAAATGTTGATTGGTCTAAAGTCTAATAAACTGTACAAAAAAATGTCATTCTAATGTTATAGAGATATAAGTTATGCTCTTTGGATTGAATAATGTGTTCTGCCACGTAGGTGGCAGGTAATCAGATACTCACTGCAAATAATCAAGGATTTTCTTCAACAAAATATGTGCTAATCTAGTTAAAACTTGTCTTTGTCTCACGTTCAGGCCTTACGAACATGTTACATTTGGAATTGTGATTTTCATCCAACTGAGGGCCATAGTTCGCATTAGAGGTGGCCATATCGAAAAATCGTGAAGAAATCATAAATTGCAGATATGTATCTTAATTTTGTTACCTTTGGATTTTCGAAATTCGATGTCCTTATAACTCAAAACAGCCCAAATATGCTGATCAATTGGGTCTTGGGTCACCCTGTATATGGTGTGAAAATAACAGCCAGTGTTATGTCTCTACTTATGCAACTTTCTCGAGTACCACCATAATTCGTAATAATCGCTGTAGCATGAAAAATCGTAAAATTCGCTTCTCTTCCCCCAAACAGCGATCCCCTGCTCGTCTTCGATCTGGGCGCCAGCGTCGGCGACGTCAAATGGGCACCGTACTCCACCACCGTTCTGGCAGCCTGCACGTCCGAGGGCAAAGTGTTCGTGTTCGATGTGAACGTGAATCGCTACAAGGCGATCTGCATCCAGCAGGTGGTGAAGCGGAAGACCGTGCGCCTCACGCGTCTGTCGTTCAACGCCAAACTGCCGTTCATCATCGTCGGCGATGACACGTAAGTCAATTGAGCTTTGTTCTGTGATAAATGGTTCACTCCAACATGATTTGTCTTTCGATGGCTGTGTAAATGCGGAATATGTGATATGCATATGCAACACCATTTAAAATTGAAATGACTGGAAAAAGTGAACCCAAACGTTCATACAAAAATAGTAGAATTTGTCAAAGAGAGATTAATCTCTTTCAAAATTACTATTGTGTTCATAAGACAAAGACAACGCAAGACAAGGTATAACTTATTGAAATGGCAAATGCCGTTTGGTGTAGATGGGCTATAACATCATTTTAATTATTTTCGCTGCCACAGTGGAGCCGTGAACGCGCTAAAGATGTCGCCAAACCTGCGACTGCGCGTCAAGCCTCCGAAGAAGCAGCTGACCCTGGACCAGACCTTCCTGCAGAACCAGAAACTGGAGAAGTTGCTGACGTTGGTTCGCGAACTGCCCGATTAATGTCGATTGTTATTCCTGTGAATGTCTCAAATTCAAATATACGTACATGCGCCGAAATGTCTTTGAATCTCATCGTAACGGTAACGACCGTTTTGAGGCGAACGAAAAGCTCTGGCAAGTTGCACGAGCTTGCACGAAGTATATAAGCCGCGTGTTGGCGCATGTACAACGAAAAGCTCTCTACCATTAGAATTGACCTTCGAAAAGTAACTCCGAACGTCGCATGTTATTCGAAATCATATGTTTCATTCAAGAAACAGATTTGTTGACATTCTGTCAAAACACGCAGAAGACCCAGACCCTTATCAGTTACTCGCGTTCTCGGTATCGTCGCATTTCGCATCACATTTTTCTCTCAGAGGAATTCCAACACTTGTAGCTCATCAGCTGTGTCCGCCGCGACCACCTGCCGCCGGCGCCATGGAGCCCACCCAGAAGCCGTTCGTCTGCAAGTCGCCCGGCTGCACGCAGAGCTTCACCAACGAGGACCACCTGACCGTGCACCTGAAGAAGCACACGATGAGCCTGCACCTCGGTCACGACAGCAAGGCGGCCTCGTTTGTTGGTAAGATGCTGACACATA
This sequence comes from Exechia fusca, assembly GCA_024741255.1. Taxonomy (NCBI): domain Eukaryota; kingdom Metazoa; phylum Arthropoda; class Insecta; order Diptera; family Mycetophilidae; genus Exechia; species Exechia fusca. The sequence goes on along the minus strand of JANTBZ010055452.1, from coordinate 1,102 downwards.
CCATTCGCCCATTCCGCCCATTTGTTCTAACCATTTAGTCACCCATCAACCAAGCTGATCAAACACCCACGCCCACACGTCTCATCCGCAACCTCGACGAGATCGGCCTGTTCGACGGCATCATCGTCAATCCGTTCGACGAGACCTTTCGGCGGGCCGTCGAGGCGAAGACCACCTGCACGGCCAGCAAACATCCGGAGGTCGCCACTGGCGCCAGCACGCCAGCTCAAACAGTCGGCTCTTGCGCCCAGGCAACGACGCTCTGCGATGACGCCTCCTCGTCGACCACGGCAATGGCGGCCGCGGACGCCAGCAAATGCTGTGCGGCGCAAAACGAGAACGAGACGCTGAACACGCCCCATGTGCTGCCCTATCACGATGTGACGGCGGCCGATTGTCGGTATGTCGCGTCGCCGATGGACAATGCGCAGCGGACGCTGTGCGAGACGGTGGAGAAGTGGCGCTCGGCGGTGGCTCAGTCGACGGCGTCGTCGGCGTCGGAGAAACCGACGTCGCCGACACACGGGGAGTCGCAGGCGCAGCAGCAGACATCGTCGATAGTCAGGCCTCGATTCGTTCGACGGGTGTCGCGAGAACCGGCTCAAGGTAAGGATGAGAAATTTTTGAACCTTTGGACCTTTGGGATACAAACAAAACGCAAAAACAAGTTTTAAGTTTGAAGGTAACCTCTTGCACAACTTCGAAGTTGTCGTAGCCGATTTTAAAAACACAACATGTCCTCAATGTTGTTAATTAATTTTATGATCGTTCTTCAAGATAATTTGAAAGTTTTACTGTGTTTTCGCATTGAGAAAACATGTAGGGTAAATACAGGGTGACCATAAATAACCCGGACAACATTTGGGGCAGCCTGCCATGGTGGTTGCTTATAGCATCACATTTGTTTTGCCTTTGTTGTGTTCTCTGAGATTGTATGTATTTGACATTTCGTCAAAACCCAGTTAGAAGCGGTCCTTCATCGTAAGGTACGATTGCGACAAAATAGGTGCTATTTTGAATATGTTTTCAGTGTATTACAGTGTAAAACACGTAAGATTACGATCGCTCGTGAGATAGGAAAGAATCGAGTATCGAGGCGGAA
>JANTBZ010055341.1:0-24999 GCA_024741255.1 Exechia fusca | reverse complement strand
TTCTACCCCTTTTTACTAAATATCATCGAGAAATCATGGTTTTTAGACTCTTTTTTCTTGTTTTAGACCCTTTTTCACTGTTTTTAGCCACTATTTTAGGGCCCTAAAACGTACTTTTTTAAGCCCCTAACTTCCGGGCCTTGCTGATTACGCAACAATCGCGATGGTAAAGATGGTAGCGTAGTCGGGTTTTGGAATTATAATTTTTGGCTCGAATCCTCGATTAGGTCAAATTTATTAGACAGTTGTCACTGCTCTCGTTCTAGAAGAACTGCCTCGTTGTGTCAAAATTTGTCCTGTGAATATCAACGGTAAATGAATACACACAAATATGTAATATGCAAGTTAAGGGAAAATCCCTGTTAATCCTACAGAACATTTGTAACCACGTTATGCGTCAAGTTTCCGTGCGATTGAAATGAACCTTAGTTTATATTCCCCTTTTTGCCCCTTTTTGCCCATTTTTTCGCATTTTTTTCTTTATTTTCACTATTTTCAGACCCTTTTTTGCCCTTCTAGGCACTTTATGAAATCTGCCAGTTTGAATCAAATTGCATACTGGTTAATGTTTTGTTTGTAAATAAAAAAATCGCAAATATGTTCGTTACATATAATCTCAAAATATTTCCGCAAATTTGTCTGAAAATATTCAAAATTTGTAATGCGGAACAGCATTGTCCAAACGAATAATGTGTTTAGGACAATAATTGCAAGAATAACTATTTTAACGACGTCTATAAACCCATTTATACGAAATATCATCTATAAATCACAGATTTCAGACACTTTATACATGTTTTTAGACCCCTCCCCGACCACGCTATTGTTGCGTGTGCTGCGATGCATGCTTTGCCTTGTGCGCGCGGGTGGTGACAACGCCTGGTCGCTGGTCGTTATCGACTGGTCGCGAAAGCTTTAGCGTGCGTCGAAGCGTCGACGCGGGGGTGAACATTTGGGAGCTTTGCACTTGGGGTTGGGCGCACAGCGCAGGTGAGTTTAGGGGTGGTGAGCAGCGTGGAAATGTTGAACTATATAGCCACGACTTTATGAAGCTGAAGCCTAACAAATGCGTCCATAAAATTGAGTATGGACCACCAAACGCGACGGTAGATGACTCTCTGCGAGTGGACGTGATTGATATGATTTGGATATGTCTCCATTGATTATAACGCCCTAATATCATAATTTTGATAATTTGTTTTTAAATATAATTAAAAAAAAACAACAAACATATCTCAATAATATCAGGTCGAAATAAGAAACTGAATCTTTCAATACCGCGACATCGATTCCCTGACGTTTCCTATGACTGCCCAATAACATTTATTACACTAGTAATATGTATGTCGATTTAAAATATATTACTCCTTGGGATATGTGCCAACTTTCATAATATTCAACCAAGAGGATCGAAGATTGTTACCCCAAGAACTCTAGAATACTACTTTAATCCCATTGATTCACCCTCTGGATTCAAGCAAACTTGGATTCACGTTCAAACATCGTTTATAAATTTATTCGTTCGTATTTGGTTTCATATATATTTCCATATAACCTATTAGAGTTGCATAGATTTGGGTTGTGTGTGAGTGGTGTGTTTGTGTGTGTTTGTATGTGTGCAATTATGTTTTTGGGGTTTCGTTTCTTGTTGCGTCGATCGATTTGTTTAATTTCCGTGTTGGTGTGTATGCGGATATTTTTGAGGGTTCTGGTGTGCGAGTGTGTGATTAAATATATATTACGTATACATTACAATCAGAAAATGTAGAGTGTAATATAATTATTCATATATATTTCTGCATTACTTGATATTTTGTGTTATTTTTGTATGTTGCCGGAAGTATGCTGTGTACGGGGTATGGTGGTTCTGTGAATGGAGTGTGAATGTAATTGTGTGTGTGTCTGTATTTATTTAACGCTTGAAGTGTAAGAAACATTGCTGTTTCGGTTTTGAGTTTACGATTTGTTACGATAATTTGTGCAACACACATAATGTAGAGTGGTATTCGAAATGCACAATACGTTCATATGGTTTTTGATAAGTTGAGCAATGGCCACTTGTTGTATGTGTATTTGTGAAAAATTTAAGAATGTGTAATTGATTGTGTTATTGTTATATGTGTTGGTGTGTCTGATTGTGTATACCATTACTAGAATGGGGTAGGGGGCGGTGTAGAGGAGAGTTGGGGGTAGGTTATTGATACACCATCGAGTCGCTGGTGTAGTGTTGTGGATTGTTATTGAAAGATACGCGAGTAGGTGTGTGTGTTTCTATGTTGTATTGTGTGAGTGTGTGTTGATGTTGTCTGCAATCGGCGTATGCTCTAGGCGATTCAATTGTCTATATTTAAATGCGCTGGCATCCCGATCGCTGACGCAATTATAAATTAAGTGTTTGTCTTAAATTATCACTCGGAAAAATCTTACAACTTACAGAGAATTCGTGCTGAAATACACGTAGTGAAAGTAATGTGACGCTACATTGTAACGGATTGCGATAATTGTGTGAGTGTTGATCGGACAGGTGTCGGTTGTCGGTTATAGTTTGGCACTTGTATTTTCCGTTGCACAATTATCGTATTCAACATAGTGATGGTGCTCGACGTATGCACACAATTTGGTACTAAAAATCGGAGTGCGTGGTGTGTAGTGTTTTACGTTAATTTTATAGTTGTTCTGTTTTCTGTTTCATATAATTTTAATAGTTCAGTCTGTCTATATAATATATATTCATATATCTTGTGAGGGCTTAGGTGTGTTTGTGTGTGTTTTTGTGAGATTTACCTTTTATAAAATAATTAATATCGGGGTTCGTGTTGTCGGTATTTTCGCACATCGTTTGTGTTTGTGTATGTTGATTTCCGTTACGCACTTTGATATCATATAATTATAAATATATTTTATATAGAAAAATTAATATAAATATTTATCTATTTGTTTTTTTGTTCGCATTTCTTTAATAAAATTGTTTTCTTGCTTGTTTCATAACTGCTTGTGATTGAGTGTTTTGAATATCGGTTTTCGTGTTTTGAATTACCTATTGAAGTGCTTTGTCTCACGTCCGGTTGGACACGAGCGTGTGGGAAAGGATGGGAAATTGAACATTTATTCGTATGTCATATAATACGCATATTAGAATACTATGTCAACGTTCATGATTTCATAATATTGTGTTGGTTATGTTTCTAATATGATGTTTTTCGAGTTATCTGTGATGGATGTTGTATTATATTCCGTTTCGGTGAACTTAATCGTTGTCAGTGTTTTCTACGGAGGAAGATTTGGTGCGTGTGTGCAAATGTAACTCCACTTATAGTATTTATTATACACATGCTGATGAATACGAAATAATATGGCAATAAACACATTGTGATTACTGAAACAATCAATTCCTTTGCAACGTATACAACAACATGAACCTCAATAGTTATTTTAAAGTAATTGAGAATGATGGAATAAAAGATTCAATCAATATAGCGAATATGGCTAATTCGTATTCCAGAGTTAAATTTGTTGCGATCGAATTGAATTTTTGTATGAGTTGTGTAGTTGAATGAGTGCGTGTATTCTTCTCTATATAGGTTATCTTCTAACCAGATTATAATAATTATCGCACTGCACTGACGTTGTCTAAACAGTATATTACAATTTTTAAAAATGTTTATAACATGTTTTGTATGTGTAATATATGTTCGTGTATGTTTGAATTATGTGTATTCATATTCGTGCAGCCTTTCCCTTATCCAATATAGTTATATAGTATTATCATGTTTTGTATATATAGTTCTATATACTCTCGAGTTGATAATAACTGCGCCCTCAATACAGTATTTTTCGGTCGTTTCGTTTAATACAAATTTTGGTTGAAAATAGTCAACGTCATCCATCGGTACGAATGTGCATTTGTCGAGTATGTGTGTGTGTGTGTGTGTGAATTGTGCTGTTCAACCAAACATGCTCAAAATCCGTAACCGGATAACCGGCGGTGGTGCGCACTCAGTTGGCGAATTCGTAAACGCACGTAAATTGCACGCACAATTTGCATGCAGATTTATTCGTATCGAAATGAAAACCTTTGGCGTCGTCGTCGTCGCCGTCGTCACACATTACACATTATATTATTTTATTATTACACACACACGCGCCGGGTGAACACATACACACATATTATAATATAATGTTATATTCGTTCGTTAAAGCCAAATGTTACTGTTCGTGGATTAATTTTTTTTCGGCCGTACACACGCTGAGAGTGAATGTTAGTGCGATGCGCGCGCGCGTGTATCGATCGGGCGACATATTATCGCACACACACGTACGCACGTGCGTGTCGATTCCGTTTGGTCATCGCGCTCACACTCACAGTGCAATATATATCATCCATCCATGCGCAGCAGGTACGTGTCCACGATGTTCACACATCGCTGCCCCGCCCAATGTATACGTTTGTATTTGCTGTTGTGATTTCTGCACGACTGCTGCTGTGATTTAATGTTGATTTTATTTCCCGAATTCCTTTGAGATGCGCGTATGCGTGAGATGAGGTTTGACGTGTGACATTTATATGTAACGCCGATCTGGCTGGATCAGCGACGTGCTGCTCGCGCTCGCGTAATGTGTGAAAAAAATGCTTAATCGCTCGATGGTGATGGTGACAATGGTGGTGGTGGTGGTGGTGGTGGTGGCTGTGTGTAACGGTGGTGGTTTTTTTCGGGGTGACATAATAATGTTCCATGTATAATTCATCGGAATGAGCGCGCGCGCGCGGTTTAAGTCGATGTGTCGAGGTCGAGAATGGTTGGGGGTGCAATCGTGTTGTTGTTGATTATGCCGAATTGGGGGTGGTGGTTTCGTGTCGCGTCGAGCGTGTGCAATGTTCGTACTCGCACACGCGCTTTCGGGCACGCTTGCGCCCGAGCGCTGACTGACTGACTGGTCAATTGGGTCTCACACGTGGTCTCAAGTGCACTGCACATCAGTTTACTTTTGGTCGTCTTTGCGTGTCGTAGCTGATGCATCGGCTAAACTATTCATGTCCCGTGGTTTCCACACCGGTGACCCTACAATTGAAACAACGAAACGAAAATTGGCCAGATTAGAATTCAAACGCATACAGATGGGTTGGTTGTTTTTCTTTTGGTTTGGGGCGGGATGCGTGTGGGTGGGGATGGTTGGTGGATGGACGAAACGAAATGGAAAAACGGTTGTAGATAAATGATATCGGAAAAGATTCTCGGACAGCTCAAGAATTGCTTGATATGTAGATTGGATCGTTGCTCTACAAATATATTCGTGAATTGAAATCTACATTGACTACTTCTACTCATATTTTATAGGACAAAATGTGTGGTATCTGTGCTCTAATTTGGGAAAAGTCGTGTGTCAGATTTTCAAATGAACCAAAATACTGAACTAGTTTCAATGAAAGTTGATCGAAAAAAGTGTGGTAATTTCGGGGTTCAAATATATGTCAGCATAGCTTTGGCGGTCCGTTTGATAAATTATGTGCAATAAGTCACTGCGCAAACAAAGCGCATAATTTCGGTTGCATTTAAACGGCTATAAATGTGTGTCAACCGTTTCGGACATGTCGTTACTATATGTCACACGGGTTCGGTGAGTGTTCGGTGTGTTGATGGGCGGTTTCGATGTGACTGTGTGTGTGTGTGTGTGCAAGTGAGTTATGACGATGGTGATGGTGGTGGTGGTGGTGGTGGTGACGGTAACGTGATTAGTGAAAATGACAGACAGAGAAACAGAGACGATGACGATGGCTAGATAGAGAGAGATAGAGATGGGATGGCTAGTAATATGCTGTTAAACAGTTTTGAATATGCTGCAACTGATGCTTGATCATTATTACTAGTCCCATTGTTGGGCGCGTATTACTATATCAAATCAGAGAGAGAGAGAGAGAGTTATCATAATTCACGGACGTGATGCAGTGCGCTGCAATGCAATGCAATGTCTGCTGATAGATACCAACATGAGCGTATCGTATCATTAGTGTGCAACAATCTCAATTGTCCGCTGACGTGTCTCGGAACGCTGTGTGGATTTGTCGAGGATGTGTGACAGTGATGATGCTGAGTGAGTGCTGATAACGTGGATAACTGATGATGATAAACCAGGACCAGGAGGAGGCACCCGCTTGCTGCTAGCTGCCGTTTGTATTCGAAACGATCGACAAGAGGAAGTACACGTTTGCGGTTTTGATTCGGTCGAGCAATTTCGATAGTTGCTGATGAGTTTTGATTTAGTTACTGCTGCTGGTAATTACGTTTGTAGATATTCATGTGGTATATTGTAGGTACGTTCATATGCTGAGTTTATGTTGGGTGTGAGTGTGTGCTTATTGTGGGGTGGTGCTTGCAATTCAACGAATTTCAATGGCATGGCCGTAATTATTATGGGGTGGCTATCATATATGGATATCATCGTTTTTTTTGTCGGTCGGTATTCGCATAATTAGTACAATCGAGTGGTTTGTTTGCGCGCTCGCAGGAAATATTGAGCGCGATAATTATATCATCTCATGTGATGCATGATTTCCATACATCTACAACGATTTTTGAAGTGTGTGTGTGTGTGAATACTCTGCGGAACTGTTTGTTGTGTATATATCTCTGTGCATGTTCGCATAGGTTGTGGAGTATTTGATTTGGATTCGCATGTGTAATGTGGATTTTGATTTTACTGCTACTACAAGCCTGGTTCTGGTTGCCCGGGGTTCATTTACATTATGGTTTGGATATATCTATGTGTGTGTGTGTGAGAGATAGGGAGCATATGAATGGATTTAGATTCGCATTTGGCTGGGTTCGGGTGGTCAACATATCGAATTAAACAATTTCGCATGGAAAACAGCGTTAAACGAAGCGAGGTGTTCGAACGCAGGCCAATCGGGGGTACTATACGTATACAACAAAACGTGTTGACAAAACACATTTACACGTGTCATTTGTAGAGACACGCACGCACGAGCATCGATGCATTTGTAAAATAAATCCATTTGAAAACTAACACTGTTCCAACAGCAGAACGTTTGTGCTGCACATGAAACAATAATGATTGTTGTGTTGAGCCGATGTCAGGAAGGTGAAACCATATGTGATTATTTAATTATATTATTTGTATGTTATGTTCTGTTTGTATCGGGATCGAATAGTTCGTTAGATTTATCGGATGGAATTCTATACAAGTTACGGTAGTCTTTATTCGGAGATTGTTGGATTGCATTTATAGTTATAGTGAATGTTTGCTGAGCAGGAAATGTGCAGTTCGAATCTACACACACAACTCGATAACGATGTGAATTCATTTAGTATTATCTATATTTAATATTAAATTTATAGTATATTTGTTCTATGCGTTATGCTTTTCCGTTTTCCCTGTTTAACCAACATTTGATTCAACCGACTGATATAATCATATTCCTTGCAAACGAAATCACACTCTATAATATCGTTACGTAATCTCGTATATATCGTAGCTAATATCTCTGCTTGTGGTTGTATATAAACGTTGTTTGCTCTGTGTGTGTTTTTTTGTGCGTCTGTGTTCGGTTGACCTCCGGATTCGGTTCGCCTCTAATTCTGTCTCAACATAAAAACATTGTACTCTGGAGTGATGAATAACTTATCGCTAATATATTTTTACAAATCGGTCATCTCTGAGTGTCGGTTCTGAGAGTATACGAATTGCGCACGGGCGTTGCATTCTGCATCGGAATGCATTTTTGATTTCAGTACACTTTGTGGATTTGATGAGGGCGCTGCTGCAGCTGTTCGTGTGTGTATTGTGTATGCTATCGGTTCGTATATTTATCTCTGCTACGTTATCTATCGATCACGACGCTCCTTTGACGGCTCTGCGCTGCTCGGCTACTCCTGTCGTTTTGTACCTTAACCTCTCTACACATGAATCTCATAGACATCATGACAGTCCACACAACCATTGTCAAATGAGCCCGCCGCCGACGAGTCCCCGCCACTCGCTCCGCCGCCGCCGCCGCCGCCGCCGCGCTCCTCCTGGCCTCCTCTGCCGCCCTCCCTCTCATCGCCGACGTCGGCGCCGCCCTCGCCCTCCATGGACGCCTCGTGGCCGCGCGGCAATTTCTTCCGCGTGCGACTTTGCCGCACGCGGGCTTTCTGCTAGGAGGGCTTGCGCTGGTACAGACACTCGACGCACGTGGGCTGCTCAATTTGGCGCGCCAGCGATTCATTCGAGCGCATGTCCACCGCGTAGGCTCCGCCCGCGTCCTCATCCGCATAGTCGTCATGCTGTTGCTGATGCCGCAGAAAGGCCGCATCCTCTGCGGACTGCGATCGAGCCACCGAACCGCCGCCGCCTCCGCCGCCGCCTCCGCCGCCCACATAGTACATCCGATCCGACGCTCCATAGCCGTCGTAGCGATGCGACGACCCCGTGCTGGTGGCCGAATCTCGCGATCCGGTGCGCTCCAGCGACTTGCTCTGGCGCTGGTGCTTGCGATCAGCCGCCAGCTGCTGCTGCTGCTGCATCTGCTGCTGCTGCTGGTACAGCTGGTAGTAGTGATGGTAGAAGGGTTCCGAGTTTCGCGCCGCTTTCTCGATTGAGCTGTGCGCGCTCAGCGATCGCTTGCGAGCGGCCGCCGAGCGCTCCGGTGATTCCTGGTCGCTGCGTCGGCTTCTGCCTTTGCCGGAGAACGATGCGCTGCCCGCGGCGAACATGGGCGGCGGCAGCTCCAGGTTCGGCTCGGAGGCGCGACTCTCGAAGCTGCTGTGCGGCGAGAACGAGCCGCGATGGTGGTGATCGTGGTGCTGGATGTACAGCCGATGTTGCTGCTGCTGATGGTGATCGTGCTGCTGCTGCTGCTGCTGGCGGTCGGGCGATCGCGACTCGAAGCTGCCGCGTCCCGGCGGATGGTGGCCCGGACTGAGCGAGCGCCGAGCGTAGGCGCATCCGAAGCGATCCGCCGCTGAGGCGGCCGCCCGGAAGACGGGACTCTGACAGCGCTTCAGGATTCCCATCGCCGGCGGAAAGCAATCCGGATTGGGGCTGGCCGCTCGTTTCAAAATGCCGCCGGACCCGGCGGAGGCACTGCCCGACGAATCGGCGGAGCCTTGGTGGTGCTGCTGGCGGCGTCCGTCCGGACTGCTGCAGCCGGTGCGATCGCGGCTGCCGCCGCTGCTGCTGCGGCCGATGCGCTTGCCGCTGGTGTCGACGATGCTCTGGCGCGGCGAACGGATCGTGATGATGCGCACCGGACTGGTGCCGGTCGACCGGGCCCGGTCCGACGACGACGAGAGGCGGGCCGCCGGGTCGCCGCTCCGGCCGCTTCGACCGCGCTGAGTTGGAGCGCGCTCAACGTCATCCCCAGCCGCCGTCGTCGAGCCCTTGTCGACTTTGTAGTCCAGCACGATCGGTTCGTCACCGTCGCCACAGCTGCCATCGCCGCCGCCGCCGCCGCCGCCGCCCGAGGACTCGCCCTCCGAACCGCTCCTCGCATCGGTCACCGCCTCATAGGACGCCGACTCCGCTGCGGCTGCCGCCACGGCCGCATCTCGGGCGACCGCCTGCGTGGCGTGCGAGTCGCTCGACCCTCCGCTGCCCGCGCTCTTCTCACTCGAATCGGACTTGTTGTGCTGATCGGAGCCGCTCTCGCCGCTCTGCCCGTCGACGGCAGCCTGCTGCTGGCGCTCCGCCTCCATGTGCTTGCGCTTCAGATTGGCCATGTACTGGACGATGTCGAAGGCGGTGTTGCGCGACTCCATGCTGAGGCTGTCCGCCTCGAGGGCGAACAGGTGGCGGTCCATGACGCTGTCGGTGAACTTCTGCTCGGTGCCGTCGTCCGCGTCGTCGCTGCCGGCCGAATCGGATGCTGTGGCTGCCGCCGCCGCCGCTGCTGCGGCCGCATCGACGGCATCCCCACAACCCCCCTGCGGACTACCTGTAAGGCCACCACCATCATCGTCAACACCACCACCACAATCATCGACAATAACGACACTGTTACCACCGTCTGATAGGACGCCACCATCGCCGCCGCTGGGCGGCTGGCGCTGCCTCAGCCGCCGGGCCAACAATAATAATGCATGCACCATGTTTGGTTCGTGTTTGGTGGGAGACAGTAGTAGTAAAGGTGGTGGTGGTGGTGGCTGGTGTTGTTGTTGTTGTTTTGGTTGTGGGACGCTATGCTGTGGTCGTGTGTGGTCGGATATGAGAATGGGGTTGGGCGAGTTGGGCTTACCTAGGTCCTTCATCAGCACCTGCTGGTATTGGGCGGGCGGATGCGATGACTGGATGAGGCGCGCCTGGCTGCCGGTGCTGCCCACGGACAGTGTTGACGTGGTGCTGGGTTAGTTAGTTGTGTGTACGGGAGCATTTTCGGTTCGGGTTGGTGGTTCGGGTGGTGGTGGTGGTTCGGGTGGGCGGTGTCGGTGTGTGTGTGCGTGTAATAAGTAGTGTGGGTGTGTGCGTGTGTGTGTGTGTTTCGGTGTGGGTGTGCGTATGCGTTGAGGGGTTAGTTTTGATTAGCGATTCCGAAAGAAGCATAGACAAAGCCAGATTGTTGTTCAGTGTTCGGTGATGGTGCGTGGATATTATAGAGAGAATATGTGTCGAGCGTAGGTGAGATGTTCGAGTGTGCGTGTTTGTGTGTGTGTGGATGTAATGTGTAATGTATGTGAATGTGAACAGCATATTCGCTTACCTGAGCGTCAGATGGTTGGGCGTTTTGCCAAGCGATTTCTTGATTGGCACCAGAATGATGGAAGCGGCACCTTGTTGCTGGATGATGTCATCTTCGCCCTCGGACTTGGTTCCCGGATCGGTTCGGTCGGCGTCGCCGAATCGTTTGGATGGCTCGCCTTGAGTAAGATAAGATGTGTGAGCAAGTTCTGTGTATGTTGAGCTTATCCGTGCGATGTAATACCTGCGTCACCAACGGTCTTACTGCGGAATCGGAAGCCAGACTGGGCCTGTGGCGGCACGTCATCGGCCTCCTGACTGCCCGGCAGGTTGTCGTAGTCAATGTTGCCGGCCGAATGGCGTTGCGAGTTCTTGGACTTCTTGGTCTTGCCCAGAGTTTGCGATCCTTGCATGATGATCTGTGGTTTGGGATGAGTATTGTTCAGTAAATCCGTCTCATATTTCTAACATTGAAATCTTACAATCTGCTGCTTCGGCCGCTCCAGCGTCTGCGAGTTGCCGCCCATTCCGCGATGCGGATGCGGCGGCAAATCCACAATCGAGCTCATACTGCCCATGCCCTTCATCGGAATCGACATGTTTCGCACACTCTCGCGTATGATCTGTCGGATCGTCTTCAGGAACGCATTGCGGAACTCGCCCGTGCTATTCGACAGCACGTAGACCTTCTCGGAGCGTCGTTGCACCTGCGACCGCAGATGGATCAGCTCCCACAGGAAGTGCGAGTCCATGTCCTTGGCCGAGGAGGTTCGCACCTGCACCTCGGTGACCGGAATGAGCACCTGGTAGCGAATGATCTCGACCTCGTTGGTGGCGTTCTTGCTGGACACGCCCATCAGCTTCTTCTTCTGTCGCAGTCGCTCCTTGCACAGGAACACAACGGCCGACTTGAACACGAAGCACATGGCATGCAGTTCGAGACCCTTCTTGATCTTGCCCAGGAAGTCGGAGATGTTCAGCCATTCGACGCCGCCGTAGTAGAGTAAATCGCCAGCGTTGAGGAATCCGACTGCGAACGAATGACGAGATATTAGATGGAATATACTAAGCAATTGAAACCGAGTTGACGCATACCCGGACTCAGATCGGTGGGCTGCTTGCACGCCTTCTGGTGCTGCCGGAACAGGTGGTCGAAAATCGCACCGTACTCCTCGTGAATGCGTTGCATTTCATTGATGTGCTCGGCCACCTTTTCCATGCCCTTGAGCGCCTCTGCGAGTCGTGCATCGGTGATAAATTGATTAGTAACATGCTCACTTGGAGCGCCCGCTAACAATGCTGCCGGCCGTCGGCGGCAAACACTCACCGATTAGATGCAGGTGTTCGTCGCAACGCGAATCGGTCAGATTGCGAAGCTGCTGCAGCAGCAACGGATACTTAAGGATGCGCTGAATCGGCTTGATCAAATACGACTCGAGCGTGCTGCTGTGCTGTTGCTTAGGATTGCGCGACGCCAAGAACTCCTGCAGCGCCTGGTTGCCCTCGTCTGTGTGTGTGTGAAGAGTATCATGTGAGTGGTGGGTTGGAAATGAGGGAAAAACACGCACGAGTGCACACACACACACACGAACATTGGCCAATTATTCAATTGAACGTCATCGTTGTTGGCTGGCGGGTGCGGCATCGCATCAGCGATTCCGATCTTAATTACGGCCTGTCTGTTTGCGAGTTATCCGAGTCGCAAGTAAACATATTTATACAGACACATAGACACAACAAAGACGGATTTGTGTGAGCAGCATACGTAAAAGTCAAACACAAAACAATAAGAGCATGAAGCGGCAACGCCGCAGAGCGGATTACGTTTGATTTTCTATGGACATGCATCTCATCAGCCGCGCCTTCGAGCATTCGAAATGGGACCGCACCGACGAATAAGTTAGGACCGAGGCAAACAGATTAAATTCCGCGAGCCCCCAGCTCAGCCGCCACATAATTCAAATGCGACAATGCGGTTATTTTTTTGTTCTCCTAGTATTGATTTTCTGCGGCGGCAACCGCCGTATGGGTGGGAAAGCTTGACGTATAGTAGTATTTATAATTTGAAAAGGTTTCTGACTCTTTTGCCTATCGACACACGCAGTGTAGCTGTAGCTGTGTGTAATGCAGTATCGTGTGAGTGATGTGTGTTTGTGATACCATGGCGTCGTGATGTCGACGCGCGCGATTATTGTCGGGTGCGCTGGAGCGACGAGTGCGCGCGTGTGCAAGCCGGTCTCGTCTCTCGTCGGGGCGGCACAATGAAGGCAACGCACGCTGAGCGCACCATCCATACATATATTTTCTACTACGGGCGTATCTAGAACACATACCACAGTGATTGTTGTTGAACATATGATTCGACTGGAGCATACTTTGCACGTACATGCTAACTGCCATAGAATCAGTTACACCGCCGAAGACTGGCGAGTTATGCTGCGCACATATGGCTTGGAACATCCGGCAAACTCAGCGAGACTTTGTCTCGACGTTCAGCCACTCTTTTGCACAGCTGGCTATCCGAGCACACACATGAGCTGGGCATATGGGGAGATTGAGTACACGTTCCAACAATGGCGTTCGGCCGCCAGCAGCAGCAAGGCAAGACGATGGCTCTGCGATTGCGCTAAACGTTAAACGGTCGCTGTTGTGCCTGCGCCTGTTTCTTTTTCAGTGTTCGCGTGGATTCCGCGTGCATGTTTGCGTGCATGGCGGGACGCGCGATCGTAACTTGCTGGTCGCCGGGGCAGCGAGTAGTTCGCGTCACAAACAACTAGCTAGTAGCGCGAGAGTAGCGAACAGAAACAAATCTCGCAATGCACACACACACACACACACAACATAAACACGGGTAAGCATCGTGTTGTTGGGTGCTGCTGGCTGACTGGGGGGTTGGCTGGCCCGACATTCGTTCACTGCTGTTCTCCTCCGCCGGTTATACTAGTCGTATATCCCGTCGTTGCCGAGCGAATGCCGTCGTCGTCGTCGCAGCTTCAAGTACTCTAATTATACTTGAAAAGCTGCTGGGGCGGCTCGCTCTTTCTCTATGCGAGTTGTGTGTGCAAACGGAACGCGCCACACACACACACACACACGCGCGCACTCGTATCACGCACATGAATATAAAAATCATCGTACATGGGGATCGCATAAATGTAGGACGCGTAGGACGCTTAAAGGTGGAGAGGCGGGCGGGGTGGCGGGCTTTAAGAGTGTTCTTTCTCTGTCAAATGCATGCGCATATTTTTTATAAAAAAATACAAGTTTATGTCGAGACTCTCTCTGTGTGTGTGTGTGCATGCGTGAGTGTGTGTGTGTCGTATGTGTGTTCATGTGTGTTCGTATTATACAAATAGAACTATGAACTGGTTGGGTCGGAATGGCAGCATATCCGAGTATGTGGAGTATTTATTCGCTGATGGACTAAAGGTGTACACGACGATATATTATATTATTGGGTCATGCTGGGAGCAAGTGAAAATGCTCATGTTGCTGCCGCCGTTGCTGTGCCTGCTGCTGCTGCTGCTGCTGTTGTTGTTGTTTGTTATGCACTGGATTACCTGTGCACAACAAATGAATGCATTTCCACTTGTGCACTCCGGCAATGGTGTTTGCAATAATTACACAGCTTTCGATGTAGTACACACTCGCACATGCGTTGGGCTGATATGTGGGACCCATACTGTGTGCGTGTGTGTATTGGTATGTGGTCGGGCGTGTGTGGGTGTGTGTGTGGTTTACTGTAATAGAACTTCACAATGTGCTCTCATTGTTTTGACGTTGATGGCGGGCGCCTAAGCTCCGGGCATTATATCTACCACTATTTAAATCCAATATTCCGCACACAAACACACACACACACACACACACTACGACGATGCGGGGGTGAATGTTTGTTTGCTAGTGGTTGCGTTGGTGTACTTACTCGGATGTAGAACTTTCTGGGCCTTGCTGTGCGATGCGCAGAACGAAGAGTACAGCTTAAACTGATTGACGTAGAACAGGAATGCCGATCCAATCGAGAACAGAACATTCTGCAATGCATATTTGAGGAGAGACCGAGAAAACAAATACACACATGGAGATTAAGTCACCTGCTGCTGTCTGTTGGCAAGAATGTGAATATGTGTCGATGTAGCGTATTCGAATGTGTGCGAGATAATTCCATTCCACAATGGCGCACAATGGCGTATTTCTTTGGCCCGTATCTCGTACCCAAAGACACACATCGATGATGAAACTTTGCATGTAAGCCATTACATTCACTTCCGTTACAGGAACGATCTCTCAAATCGATTGCTCGCGCGACGAGCGACGGAAATGAGGGTTCGGCGATGTGTTTTGTGTGCTCGCGCGAGATGTGCGATACTATCTACTGTATACTATTCACGAAACAATGCTCGTCTATATGCGAACACTCCATCAGCGAAGGAAGTAATCGATGGAATAACGAGTTGATGCTTTTACGTTATATCTAGAACATTACTAATGACAGATAATCACGTGCCAATTCGAGTGCACCATCATATTGCTGCACACACACACTCAAGTAGATGCGCGTCCGGATCCGTGATGTTGCACATTATTTTCTGTTCGAGAGCGGATAATCCGCTGCTGCTGCTGCTGCATGTACTCACCTTAAACTGACTGGAATGCTCGAACTTGTGGAAGCCTGGCTCCAGCTCGAGCGCCTCCTCCAGATTCTGCAGGAACTGCCGCTGGAACGTGTAGATCTCCTGAATGTTGCCGAACAGCGCCTGGATTTCCGCACTCGAGAGGAACGTCTCTTGCTTCAGCGGCTCCAGATAGTGCTCGAGCAGGTTGTTCAGATGCTGCGCGCGCGTTCGCGATTCGCCAATTAGTATACTATATCGTTTAATCCGCGCGCACTACTCTACTCTATGCACATACCTTCACATAGGTGCGCTCCGTGTCGACCAACTCCAGCACGACTTTGCGCAGTTTGTCGGCGTCCGACAGCTGACGCGCCGACGTCAGCATCGAACCGGTGGCGTTCGAGGCCGATGAATTCAGAGAGCCGGTCGGACTGGTGCGACGCGTCTCCTGCGGCGAGCGACAGAAACCGGTGACCTGAAAACGGGAACGGCGACGGAGGTGTTACAAAGTTACCGCGATAAATGTAATTCTTTACGCGTTCCGCATACCTGTTCGGCTGACTTGAGCAGATTCTCGATTTCGAAGCTGTTGCCACGCGACTGCGACTGGGAGGCCTGTTTGCCGTGCTGCAGCTGTTGTTGTTGTTGCTGGTGCTGCTGCTGTTGCTGGTGCATTTGGTGGAGCTGATGCATCTGATGTTGGTGCTGCTGCTGTTGCTGATGCTGATGTTGCTGATGCTGCTGGAACTGCTGATGTTGCTGCTGCTGTTGGTGCTGCTGGTGCTGCTGGTGCTGCTGATGCTGTTGGTACTGACCGTGCTGGTCGGCTGATGAAGATTGCGCCGGAGAGCTGTCCACTTCGGGCGAGTACATCATGTCCTTGCCGGTGCCTTTTGGAACGTGTGGATTAGTCAACCGTACCAGGCTTCGTACAATGAACCAAAGGGAAAACGGAATACTCACTCCAGCCGGGCGCCGGCACAATCAGGCCGCTGATCATCTCCTCGCTCATGACGGGCGGATCGGTGGGCGGCGGCGGACATACCAGCGAGTCTATTAGGTCGTCGGTGACGCGCATGATGCCCACCACTTCGGGCGGTTCGGTGCGCGACGAGCTGAGGCGGAAGAGGTGCGCAAATATTGAGGTGTGCAAATATTGAGCGGAGCGGTTCGAGTGGCGTCCGTGTATTCGGTTAATTCGTACGAACAAACGAACACGTGCGTAATCAGCAAATATTGTGAGGAACTCGGCGCAAGTCGTGAATTCGGAAACTAGCATCAGTGTCTAGCATCGACGCATCGTCTAACGTACACATCGTACTACATTCTGCGCGGAGTAATCGCAATCGCCAAATGAGGCATGTATGATGCTGTGCATCCGTTTGCTTTGCCCGGCTAACCGGACCGGTCGCGGAAATAATCCTAAGCATACACATTCACATGTGCTCTATCCGATTGCTTGTAGTGGCTCTCGAACACGCGCGCTTCTCCGTTTTGCGCCAGAAACGAGACACGAGACTGGAGAATCATCGTGTGCGTTTTGTGCGAATTTCGCATAAAATTACTCCCCGCGGTCGTACTTTGCGTATACAACATGCAAACAACATGCAAAACCGAGCAGCAGCATCGCGAACAGCGAACCAGTGAATTTGGCGGTGTGTGTTTGGTCTACACACACACACACACACACACACACACGTACAGTTTGCTGCTCGCGTTTTGTGTGTACACGACGCGAGGATGTGCCGACGCCGACGTTGTCGCTACTACTATAAACATGGTGTACAACAAGTTTTGGACATCCGTCGCTAAACTTTGCTAATAATTGTTAGGGTTGTTATGGAATAATGATAATAATTTGCATAATGTTTGCGAGTTTATTTCTCGCGGAATGAATAATGAGACGTTTAATCTGTGGCTGTCATTATATTTTGAGCGTCTTTGGTATACGAAATATGAAACCATAATGTTCTTTTGATCGCGAGTTGTCAACTGCCAAACGAAACCCTAATTAATTCATCAAAATACAAACTATAATAGATCTCGGAAATGTTTACTATACGAATGATTTCTCGCATATACCGAACGATATGCTGCGATAAGCTCCAGAGTAAAGTGATTTAATGTTGTACACATGTTGTGAACATGTCGTCGTGGTCTCTTACCGCATCATCATGCACAGCGCTTGCTCCTCCTGCAGCACGCTCTCCAGATACATCATGTCCAGGTCGGACACAATGGCGCCGTTGATCACCATGATTTCGTCTCCCTTGATGATACCTGCTAGGACGTTGCGCCCGCAAAATTCGGTGCAATGCGGGGAATACGAAAACGGACGGAAGTTAGAGGATTGTTGTTCAGGTGACGTAATATCGAGATTTGTACAAACAACACGTTCGGAAACGACCGACACAAATTACACGGTAAGCACAATCGCATAGAACTCTTTATATAAGCGACGTTAGATTGGTATTCCGATCGAAACGTCTGCGCAAGAGGATTAATTAATTATTGCGCCGTGTTTGATGGCTGTATGTAGATTGAATGTGTGTGGGTAAGGCTGTGTACATGTGTTGTTTCTCGAAACGCTCGATGCTCAGCTCACTGAGAAAGTCACGTAAAGCACACAAACAACGACATGTAACTCATACGTGCGCACAAACATTTATCTACACACGCTCACACATGACATATTGCAGCAAAGCAAGAACATTAATTGATTTGGCTCTCAGTATTGTAGGTACATTGCGTGATATCGGTTTCAAGATTCTTCTCTCGTACGAGAACGGAGAGCAAAATATGCAGTAACAATTTAATGTGCACTGCAGACGCTTCCATTCCATCACACACGAGTGGACTCGAGATATAAACCACTTCTATGCAGGGTAATGTCGATCCAGATACAATTTCGTGCATAGAGTTGTTTGACAAACGAATGTGAATTGTACCGCATAAATGAATGAAATGAACTAAAGTATAAATTACCTTGGAAATCAGGACATGTGCCGGCGTTTTTCGAGGCACCTAGAACAAGAGAGAAAATCACACAATTTTGGGTTTGGTTAAGACGCAAGCTCTCTGTTTGGCACCTCCATGTTACTGGAGTTGAGTGGAGTCGTGGATGATATGGGTCTGATTGGATCGCATGTGTACGGATATTTAGACATACATATATACGATACGGTGAGTGTGTTTGGAATGATTTGGTGAGGCTAACACCGTGATTCACTCGATTACATTTTCATGAATCGAATGAGTTGTACTGCTACGTTTTGTCGTGTGTGATCAATGGAAGCGTGCAAGAAGTGATTAATCGTCTGCAGTTGGAATATTATTCAAACTGTTTAATTGTGAAGGCTAGACTTTGTGAAACGTGCGTTGAATGAAAACGTGCTTGTATGACAGTGATTAAATCATATGTTAGTGCGAACCGGTTGCCATTCTATGAGAAATAAAGTTTGTGTCTAATGTTTCGAGAATTAGCCGGGTTGCATAAGATAACCCGAGTTATTCATTGCAAATGACTGAATAATGACGTGGATTTGACATGAGAAACTGGAGTTTTCCGAAACTCCATTTCTCGTTTGAGCGTCGTCGGGTAGAATTGCTCAAAGGCATTCTCTGAGCAAATGTGCAAAACGCATAATTTTCTCTACGCATCACATACTGAGTGAGTCAGTCGGCGTCTGCGCTTTGTATAAGATATAATATTATACGAAAGTTTGCAGTGTTTGTTATTTTTACGAGCAGTGCTTGTCGGTGAGCACTGTGTCAAAGACAGAGATATGTATGTGATACGCTTGCAAGGATGTTAATAATCTACATTAGATGTGTTTGTTTTATCTTTAATGGAATACAATTGCACCCTGATTCGGAGGTATTATGCTGCGAACTCGGTGCGCCAGCATTGCGTTTGTTTAGCAGATAGATGAATGTTTGAGCAAATGATAAATGGAAAGACGGAAACTCGAGCACACACACAAAAGAATCACAGGATGCAAAAGATAAATTCACAAATAAACGAGACCGCACACGTCATGAACACAGCGACACTTATTCATGTGCAAACAAGGACTCCAAACCAAACACGCATAGACGAAAACAGTTATAGCGATAGGTACTGACCGTTCTGCACGGCGACGCTCTTGTCCTCGACGCGGCTCACGTAGCAGCACAGCTCGTCCTGCCGGTCGGCGTTTTCGATCAGCTCCGCCTCCACCGAGAAGCCCCACATCTGATCCAGCGAGGCGCGTGACAACTCCACCTGGTACAGGATTTTCGCGCACACCTCGACCATTTCGTGCGTGTGCAACTGTGTGTGTGTGTGTGTGTGTGCGCGTGGATTGGGATTGAAAGAGCGGCGATTACGGGCGTGAATTATATCGAGGTGGACTGGTGCAACTTATAACCTGGGGTTCACAAATAGTGGACAACACTTGTCGCACTCTGGTGGAACAATGTACGACTATTACTAGCTACTGTCATTCCGGAAATATATTTGAAATATATTTCATTTGTTGGTCTCGAACAAAGAGTCCTTGATTTAGCAGAAACTTATGCTCGTCTGTCCTGTGTTTTCAATAGCACTCTGAAGGGCTTGGTTCTGTTTCTACTATACCGAACATGTTGAGCATGTTTTAAAACGTACGAGGAGTAATCATATCCATGGTCCTGTGATGCAATTGTGTCACATTTTCAATGGCGAATTTCAGTAGCCTCATATTTGGATTGAATGAGTTTCATCAAGCTTTTATATATTTTATTTGAAAAGCAATATTTTGAAGCTGCATCGACCAATAAGCTGTGTTGTAAATTTTGAACGATATTATAATTATACTCCTCGCAGTTGGCAAGGGACTACGACGCTTCTGCAAGCTACGAATAAACCGCAGTGCAGTTCTTGCCCTTGTGCACTGGAATCAACAAACCACATCACACCTAGACAAATACCAGGAATGCGCTCAATCCGACAAAGGTTGAACCCGTTCATCCACGGACCAAACGCAGAACCGCACACACACACACACACACTTACCGTAATTAAAGTGAATTTATGCTGTAGCATCGTCCCATTCCACAAAGCCTGCAGAATGCAGAGCCCTCACTGCAGAACGAACTGCACGCACACACACACACACACACACATACACACATTCGCCCGCACACACACACACACACCGACTCACAGCCCCAGGCACAGGCACGCGTGAAATTCGTGTCAAAAGATGCCGTGATGTGCGCATCCGCATCAGAATGGCTTCGAATTAGCGCCAAGATGCACGCGCTTGGCCCACGATGTGCAGCCAGGCATGTTAAAAAGCACGCGCTGTCTTGCGGTATGTGTGTGCGTGTGTGCGTATCTGTAATATAATGTGTGTGTGTGTGTGTGTTCTGTGTTGCTGCAGCTGGTGCGGCAATGCGGCTTGCGGCAAATGGCTGTCATTATGCTGTGTAGTTATATATGTTCGTATGCTGGGCGCCCTCTCTATGTATGCGCTCGAATGTTCACGTTCACCTGGGCATGTGTGTGTGTGTGCGTGTCGCAATTTGACTAGCAGCCTCTACACTTTCGTCCCCGTCGCTCCTCGCCTCGCCCCTGCCCTCCTCGTCATTAGCAATGCAACCGCATATTATAATCACGGCACTAACGGAATTCCAACTGCACTCCGTGTGTGTGCGTGCAATGTGCAAGTTCTGCATGGTCTTGTGTGTGGATATGCCGTACCGTACCGTGCTATACACACACACACACACACACACAATATTCAGCGAGAGAACTTTAATAACAATTTATTCGCTTGCTTGACTTTTGTCGGCGAGCGCGGCCTGAACGACGACGACGACGAGGAGAGTTTGTGCAGTGTCGCAGAGTCGCAGCGCGGCGCGTTCGTGTCGCCTGCATGCGCTCCATATGCGCTCATTATTGTGTCAGAACCATTGGCTGCTGTATTGAGAAGTCTTTAGCAAACGCTGCGCGCTCGCGTGCGCTTGCAGTTTGTTGGTGCAGCGCGGAGTATGTATCGCAAATGTGTGTGCATTGTGCGTGCAACGGAGTCGGCAGCAGGGGTGCTGCTGAGCTTGTTGCCTTGACGGACTTCACAGAGCTGTGCGTGCAGTGCACCCGGTGAGTGTGCAATGGAAATAATTTGCATCGCAAATACTCTGGTAATCTGCACGGCGCCCTGTGGCAAACTCCCTTCGACACGCTGCGGATTTACGGTTCACTCGCACAGTTCCACGAATTTCTCTTCGGGGATTTTGCACAATAAATAACTCGAATTCTTCGTCGAGACGAACCGTCGTCGGAAATGTTTAGGCAAATGCTGGTATATGAAATGATTGTTGCAACGCGAGGCAGGCTAGCAAACGATGCACAGCAACGACGATCCGCTTTCATGTTGGCAAATGGCACGCACATATACGCACGAGAAGATCTCGCAAAAATGTGAAGACGAATGCACAAACGGCACTCCGCCGCCGCCGCCGCCGCCGGCAGAATCGATTGCGCGCCGCCAAAGTGCTCAGCAACGTTTCAATTCGTGTGCGCTGCGCGCATCCAGCGAAGCGTGAATTTAAAGACTAAACGACGGTTGTCGGTTATATCCGTGCTCTGGCAGAGTTATGTATATACACGATGCCTTTCCCCCGGTTCGCTGCTGGCGCATTCAAATTACTCCTCGATAATCTAAAACTATGTGTAATTTCAGTACGACTACGCTCGACTTCCCTGCTGGCTTTCCCCCGCCAGCCCGAAAACGAAACTGCTGACGGAAGCACGAAAAACCGCAACTCACAGACTAATGTGCATAATATTACTCTCCGGCCAAACGATAACGCTCCAAACTTTGATCGGATGTGTTTCTGTTCTGAATTTAGAGGCGCCGCTAGCAGATAGCAGCCAGCCAGCCAGCCAGCCAGCGAACTGCAAATCGTTCGAGATAAATGGCGCACGCTTTTGTCGATTCGAGCGCGCGAGCTCGGCTTTGGCGCTTGTTTTATGTCTTTCTTCGCGCGATGAATCGATGTGGATGAGCGCAGACGTAAAAACTATGGCGAACAAACACGCACACAAATTGATTCCGCATTCGTTCCTGCTGGCTGCAGTGGGGATGTGCGATCGAAAGAAGAATCGATTGTGATCGATCTCCAGGAAAAGTAGAATTTATCCAATCAATGACATGTTTTCTTACATGTTTTAATTAGATATAAACTGAGGCTCAAAATCGTCCATTTAGTGGTTCTTCTTCAGGCCCCAACGTTCTGGGTCGCAATCATAAAACGATATCTCAAAATAATGAATCGATGTACAATCGATTGATTGATATTCCCATCATCCCTATGCAGCAACACACACACTCCACACTTACATATGTCTCGATGAGGTCGTTGCGATGCGGCACAAAGTAGTTGTGGTCCTCCATTTCGCGGCGCTTCTTCACGCGCACAAAGTGCTCCATCGCTGCGAGATTCTTGCGGGCGCACGCGCTCGCGAGGAACTCCTCCACCGACATGGCGTCGCGCAGATGGACGGTCGCGGTGTTCTGGTCGGGCAGTGCCACCTTGTACGTTTTCTCCGGATCATCGCGCGAGTTCATCTGTGTGTTTGATAGATGGATGGATGGATGGATTTGGGATTTGGTAAGTTCGCTCTGTATTAAGCTCTCGGACTTTTGACGCGGGCTGATTAAATTGCGAAACTTTGGCCGAATCACCGGCGAATCCCGGCGATTTTATGTGCACGGCCGACTGGTCGGTCGGTCGTTCGACGTCTTAAAATAAACTTGACAATTCCGCCAGCAAATCACATCAAACCGCACATGGAGGACGGACGTCGACGTTCCGCACAAATTGAATGAAACGCGAACTTCCGTGCTCCATGCTGGTCATGCTCACGAACACGAACACGCACACACACACACACACACACGGAAACGGACGAATTCACCGCACTCCCACACACAACACCTTTCTCCCGGTCACACGACGGCCGAGCGCACAGCGTATGTACCGTATAATTTTACAGCGTAATTACTACCCCCACACCAACCAAGCGGCCAAGCGGCCAAGCGGCCACGGCGGACACGGCGGTCGCGTGCTGCCGCAGTTCGGCTCCAAAGCACCCGACCCCCCACCTACCCACCCAATTCAGCCCATCAAAACCGGCCAATTTAATTAAATTGCTCTGGCTCTGGCCCAGCCCCCCCGCAGCATGTTTCGACACGCGCACAATGAGGCCGGGATTCGGGGTTGGGGGGCGGCGCACTTCTCGTGGATCGGCCGTCGTGAATCTACGTTTTCACACGCTGACGCACCGTGTCGTGCTGGGTCGGTGCTATGCGATACGGTGTGCTAGATTGTGTTTCACAGTGAACGTGTGTAATTCGCAATGCCCACGACGACGAAGACGAACCCCCCAACCAGCGCCCACAGGCGCACAGAGAACTATTTAACCGCGCGCTTGCACCGAACGTTTTTACTTGTCCCGGCTGTCGAGTTGCGGCGGCGGCGGCGGCGACGCCGCGATACGGCCAAGTAGCGCCGAACATTGTCTCAATAAAAGGCGATAAATTCACCGGCACGAACACGAGCCGTGGCGACAGCCGAGCGCACACAACTGAAGCCGCCACTGAGTCGAAGTCTGCCACCCGCACGCAAGCGAGCGAACGCGAACAAACGAACGACGCACACACTACTGCTGTGTCGGTTTTCAAGAGCCGAGTGCCGACGTCGATCGGAATTATGCAGTTGACATCGTGCGACATGCCGGGGCCAAGGGGTACCAGGTTGGAGAGATTTTAGTTGCATTGGTTGGAAAATACAATGTCTTGGCAATGGACACACTTTCGAACGTCATACACAATTAATGGAAGCGCCCAACGTTTCTGATATGTCTGTCTCCTTGTTCTACCTTTACAAAGTATAGTAGTAAAGGTAGAACAAGGAACAAGGATAACATTCATGGAACATAAATAATTTACAATTCAACTGGAAAAACTTCCAACTTGTTCTAGAGTCTAAATATCATCATAAAAATTATATACCTTAGTTTTATTTTAATTGCGCTAATGTCAATAAACATGCACACAACTAACTTAATCTTTGTTCTCAATTGAGAAACTATATCTCTGAATTTTTGCAAAAACTACAACCTGCTTCAGAATAGGTGCTCATCATAGAATAGCCGTATTATCTATCGCTGAAGGGCTACGTTTGAAGAGTCCGAACTCTCGTTTCTATTGGCGTTGACTCGTACCGCCAACATATCTTAAATGCAGAAAGCCATTTATTTTTGCTTCTGGTGAAATCGATAGCCTTTGTGTGAGCGGACACTGATGTAAAACGATTCCATATAGCCAATATTGGTGCAAATTAGCTTAATGTGATGAGGCAGAGCCTTACTTCGATGTAAACGTTATGGATTTAAACTTTGTTCGTGTCCATGGCTACACTACACCAACCGGGATTTGTTATATCACTTCGTGTCATTTACCGTGACCCCAAGCTACAAAAACAGCATTGATGAGCGATTTTGGGTAGACCCAGAGGTCCATACCATCATAAAGGCAGGCTTCGTAGATCTGGTAGCCGTTCCTAAGCTCAGATTGTCGTCGGACCTCTCCTCTAACCAAACTCGGACTTTTTTTTGTTTTGTATCAAAGGTTGGACAGTGAAAATTAAGCCCAAGAAAATTATGTTTGAAAACGCACCACCG
>JANTBZ010055230.1:0-25052 GCA_024741255.1 Exechia fusca | reverse complement strand
TTTGTGTGTGTCTCTTCCTTCTCCTAAAACACGTAGAAGAAGCACGATTTCGAGAATATTTCAAATAAATTAGCTAGGGTAGTACAAGCGAGCGCCATGCACGAAATTGAAATTGAATTTATTCACGATGTACAATCACGGTAGGCGCACAAACGCGCATACATGTAGAACAGATCGATCGGCTGCGGCGCGATATGGATGCCAAACAAAAAAAGGACCGCCTCGTTTGCCACGTGAACGTGCAAGTGTTTTTGCATGTCAGCCGCAAACGCAATATGATTTGAATGGTAGTTCACAGTTTGGCCGAGCGCGTTGCGTTCAAGCTTCAGTGCATGTGCTTCAAACGTATGTTTTCGCAGGTTATTTTGGCAACGAATATGCACTTTGACCAACAACGTGAATGGAAAATAAAGTCTGTCGACCTCGAAAAAACACAAATATATCATGAATGCCGTAGGTTCGGTAAAAAACGAACGGCACAATCGAATCAAATAACAAACATATAAATTGAGTACATAGGAATTGAATACATTTGATTCGATTGCGTTTTTGTGTCGGTTGCGTTGCGTATGGCAAGGTTAACGTTTGAATCTTTTATCTTTATGTAGAGTTTTTGGAAACCTATTTAACACGCACGTCGAAAGTCGCTTGAAGAAAAATTCGAACACCGGATTAAATTTGCATATTTGTCGGCACATTAGAATGTCGATTGACCCGAATGCGGAGTGTTGACCTTTGACCGGATACACCGAAACTTACGTGTCAGATATTGAATGTATGATGGAAAATCCGAAAAATTTCCAGCTGCAACGGTAGAAATTGAGGGTTGAGCACGTGCACAGGACACAACACATTCGCATGTTCATATTCGCACGCACGCGAGCGCGCACAAATACGGAACGATTCACATTTGGAGTGTGTGTTCGAGTGTGTGAGTGAGTGTGTATTATGTTTGGATGGGGGGTGTTTTTCGGGTATGTAGTGATGTTTTAGCAACATATTTGGTGTGTACATTTCGGGTCGGTTGGGTTGGGCGGAGAGGATGAGGTGGTTGGGGTAATTGGCTGGCTCATGGACATTCCGACAGTCATTTGTGCACACATTCGTACGGTAACACACTCAGACATTCTCACAGTGCGAAGGAACAAGTTGCGATTGGAGGCACGATTCAAATGAGAGATAAAATGTATAATGGACGATGTACATAGGATAGAAACGAAAATCGATACGGAATAATGTTGCAAGTGCTCTGTCGAGTTTTCCGACGGACAACCGCGCTCACATTGAGTTAGTGTGTGTGCAAGTATTTTCCCGTTGGAACTTCGGAAATATTTGCCCAAAGCTTATCGTGCTCGTGTCTGACAACAACCGGGCAAAGAACAGTACACACTCTCACCGACTTACTTCAAGCGACTACGCTAAGAGCATTAAAATGTGCATGTTCCAGATGCATTAATTTTAAATCACTATATACCTCGAATACTGTTAAATTATTCGGCTTCAGAACAGTATTCGAACCTCAATTGAAACGTCATTTGTCAGGTGTCGCACTGGAAGCAGGTGGATCGACAATACAAACAATTCGGTTTATATTTAGCCCACGGAATGTTCGTGTTGGGAACAATTACCTAGCTTTCCATGTCAATGAAGTGAGCCAGATTCAAAGTGCACCTTGTGCCAAATAATCCAGCGAAAACTCAGCAAGGAAATGCGCGCGAGAACACGGTGAAACACGGTTAAATCCGCATTTGGTATGCACGATTGAGCGGAGAGGCCACATAATTGCGTACATGATGCGCTCTGCAGTCGAGTGCTGAAATAGACTTCGCGCGTGGATTGACGACGACACCGTCGGAGGTATATCGATTGATGCCGTACGCTTCCACCGTAATTGGATTCGACTTCGCCGAATAATGCAGACATTCACGTTCACAAACAATTGTATTCAATCCTGAATCCCATCCGCACACGGAAGCTGAAGTTGCAGAATAATTGTCTACCATCTGCAAATAGGAATTGAAGTGTAGTATTTGCATGCGAGCATACTCGCACGACTAATGATATGATTATTCTGGGGCATGTCGTGTGCCGAATTCCAATGATATGTGGCGAAACTGGAGGAAAATACCATGATGCAATGAATATAAATGGTTCGCCTCACATTGCAAAGTGTAACTCATAAATCACAGTGGCGCTGATCCACTTATTTCGAATTTCCTTGCCAACCAGCAGCTGTGTGTTAACATTGCGGTCCTCGGTAACGAGATGGCCTTTAAGGTCGTCGGACGGCGGAGGCGGCGGCCACTCGTCTTTGTTATGTCCGGATAACCGATGCGCAATTCTCATGAAATATGACGAGCATTGGTAGCAGGCATGGCGAGAACATGCATGGGTGCTCGTGTCGATATACTCCGCCCTCCACACAGGCCGACGATGGCCGCATGCATCGAACGATAATTCCGTGAAATATGTACGAAATCTATGCACTATGCGCAGCTGAAGCAAACGCTCCGGTGCAGCTGGAAAATAAGCTAAGAAAATATGCGATGCATCGGGCGGCCGGCCTGACCACTCGACTGCAGACGTTCAGGTCCAGTCGACGTCGACGAAAGTGCCCAACGATATATGTGGCGAATATGCAACGGACGCTCGCCATTTTCAGTCAAGACCTCTTAACAGACATGCGCGAGTGTTGAGGAACGTGGGTGCTGAGCGCTGAGCGAGGTCCATTCCGTTCCTGTGCATTCATATCGCGTTTGCCTATGAACCCGTACGCTGCTACATCCAACCCCAAAAATATTATATTCTCGAGGCGAGCCACATATTTCACAGCTGTGGCCGCCGCTGGAGCCGGTCGCCTAAGCATGCATTCATAATACTACATGGTTCATTAGGTCCCGGGAAAATCGGTGTTCTGGTGCCACCCTTATCAAATCCATTTCATTTTCCGGAAGTGCCACATTTTAAATGACATTGCATGAAATAGTTTGTAAGTTATGCCGTTTATTGTAACACGCGGTTCATCATATACGATCTTATGGAGAAGAAGTTACTGACGAAAACATTAATAAGTCTACCAAACAATTCCGGAAACAGAGAAGATTGGATGCTAAAGATTCCTGATTTCCTAGAGATATGGAAACAATGTTTGGACATAATTTATGAATTGGCCTATGAATTGTGGTCATCCAAATTAAAAAAAGAGCACTTTGCAAAGGTTTGGAAAAAATACGTTCCGAAGATGAACGAAA
The DNA here is from genome assembly GCA_024741255.1 of Exechia fusca. Taxonomy (NCBI): domain Eukaryota; kingdom Metazoa; phylum Arthropoda; class Insecta; order Diptera; family Mycetophilidae; genus Exechia; species Exechia fusca. The sequence goes on along the minus strand of JANTBZ010055230.1, from coordinate 21,801 downwards.
CATTTCAGGATCGCTGGATTTTGGCTATGTGCCTTGAATGGAACTATGGAAGGGATAAAAACAAGTGTTCATCAAAAACATGGCGTTTTCATAATTTTTCCCGGAACGTAATGTACCATGTAGTACTTGTATGTTCCTCGTCCGTCTGCCAAAGCGACGTTTCGGTCGTGCCAAAACCGCCTCCCAGATCACCGGTTGGCGGCGGCGGCGGCGGCGCACATCTGGCGACCGTGGGGAATAGCGGCGGCGGCGGCGGCGGAAGCACGACAGACAAGTGAGAGCATGTGCCGCGCCCATCGTGCGCCCCGCATATCCGCGCTCGCGCCGCTGTTCCATGGGAATATGCGGCGGGTCTGTGTCGAAATGTCTGTGTCTGCGCGCCGAATGTTTGTGCCTGAGAGCATGCGCGAATGTCGGGGCGACAAGCGCCAGTGTGTAGCTGTCAAATTGCCAGATTCGGGTATGTATTCGTGGGGAATGAATTTAAGTGTGTCTGTGCTGTGTCTGTAAAGTGTAGTATGTGTACGAATGCGCTTGCATGCAGAACACCACTTGACTAATGGCGCAACGAGGCTGCTGGTTCGGGCGAAACATCGCATATGATTGCATTGACGACGACCAAACGGTGTGTGGCAATGTTGATTTAATAGGGTTGACATGTCGTAAATATGAGTGCGAGACCGACATGTATACTTGGCAAATATAATTTATTCCTCAAGTGTGTGCATATTACACACGTAATAAGCGTGCAAAGTGCTTCGCCGTCGTCTGCTATTTCTTTTGCCCGCCGTGTTCACCGTGGTAACCGTGCGCTTGCCCAACAACAACACAAATTGCCTGCGTCACAAATGGCACGCGTATCTTGGCTACGCGAAAAGATGATGTGTAATAATCTCTCTCGAAAAACGCCGCACCGTCTCGTTATATGCGCGCCCATCGCCGCGCAGTTGAACATAAATCGTATGCACGAAATCCACCAGCAGCGAACATCCCCCCCATTACATGAGTTACGAGCGTGGCGGCCGCCGCCGTCGCCGTCGGGCGCTTAGCGAGTACAATGAATTATCTGTCACGCTCCGTGCATTTATCAATTGTGCGGGCTGGCGCATCGGAGCGCAGCACTGCCTCCAGCACTGGAGCTGGTGGACTGGTCACGAGCGGAGTCTGGCGGCGAGCATCAGCTGAAGTGCCGAATCCCACATGATCCGTTAATTAGTTGCATTTTAATATTTATTTATAACGAATGGTCGCGCACGAGCTGGGCAGAGTGCTATACATTATCTGTAGCATAGCCGAGCACCGAGCAGAGTATGAGTGGTGTAAAACGCGTGTTTTTCGGTGATGGTGGTAGTTCGCTTGGTGGTCGTTGGTCGCATTATGCGAGCATTATGCTTACGGCGAGCGCACTCAATTTCGGTGTGTATTACACGTGAAGTGTGACACGCGGTAGCACACGCTTCGCGTAGCATGGAACGCGGATGACCTGACCGGGGGTTTATGCTGTTTCGCGCTCGACGAGGGCTTGCGGTGAACGTTATCTTAATGCATTTCATGCGAGCGCCGGTGCCGGTGCATGCACGCACATATGCGCTCCTTTTTCGATTTATCGCTTCGTGTATTTTGTGCCCTCGTCCGTTGCGCATACGCATATCCCGAAAATGGGATATGCGAGCAAACGCTCCTCTCTCGTGTGTATTATTATCAACGCAAACATACGATTTTTTTCGCGCGCAATTCAGACAATTCTGATAGGCAAAAGCGCGTGCGTGACGTTAATTAGTTCTGCATACATAAATGCGCGTATGTTATCACAGCACTGCCGCGGAAGCCCGATGCAACGAAAAATTCAACGACTCTGCGTGTTTTTACAGCACAAATAGCATATAAAATATGAAGCATAAAAAAAGTCGTTCGCCATCAGTTGTAACACAACCAGCAATCATGTGCGTACGTGCGAGTGCATATATTTATCAAATGTGCACGTAAACACGGAGTGCGGTCCGCATCGCACTGCGCTCCAATTAATCATTAAATCGTATCAATTTGGATGAATAACGTGAAGTTGTGAGTGAGTTTGCGTGTGGGAGCGCGCGCGAGTTGTTTTAATGCTGATGGTTGCGCGCGTGATTAAACGACACGGTTGTATAATCACTTCAATGTGCTCCGAGCTCACGCACATTTCTCTAAATGCGGCCTACGCGCGAGCGCTCCAAAATAATCAAAACGTTTTTTTCTCGTCGGGGTATTCTGTATGTGCGAATTGAAATGCTGCCCATTGATCTTGACAATCGACCTGTCGCGCTCCAAACGACCCATTGTCATCGTTCATCGTATTATGCGACCGTGCTTGTGCATAAATAAATTAGCTATGCCATTAAGGGATTCGATTTAAACCGATCGCGCTGTCGTAGTTCCGAACACGAAGCTAAAGTGGTCAGTTTGCACGTCCGTGTGTGGTGAGGGTATATTTTGGCGACCATGCACCGATTGTCGTTGTTCTCACACTCATTTACGGTACGGTCCACTTACTCTTGCCATCTATGCTGCTGGTATCGGGCGGAAAAGAATTCCCATTATATCCGTTTAAGCACTGCTCTGGTTGATGTGTGCAGAGCCCCAGTGTTGATGGAATACCAGTGTAAGACCGTTATATGGGAGGGAGTGTGGCCATTATGTGGAGTATGTCAATGCGACAACGGACAGCTTATCGCATTGGCCCCGGCGACTGCCGGCGACGACGTTTGACAGCTGTGGAATCGACCAGCAAATGAATCGCATCGCCGAACACGGAGTAATTTTGAAACAAAGCCCCTGGCTACATGGAAACAGAGTGAAAATTCCCTAAACAAGCCCGTGCACAATCTACGCATCGCTCTCGAGAGGCGGATAAAAAAACGTCGGCCCTAAAATAATGACGCCGGACAAAAGCGACTCGTGCCGTGTCAACACACGCCGATAGAATAATCTATTCCGTGTCAACGCAAATTAGAGCCGGAGGGGTTGTTGGCATACACACGCGGAAACGTGCGCCGGAGCATCTCGAGATTCGGCGCTATATTGTTTGTTCATTTCCCAGCATTTCAGTTCGAATCGAGCCAAACACATCTTGCGACCGCCGTTCGGCCAACAATGCGAAAATAAATACAATTTTCCGTAGACCGAAATCTCTTGTCGGTGGGACTTAAAATGAATCGTGAAATTGATGCCGAGTGAGATTGGATAATCCAATTTAAGGTACAAGTGGGGTGGGCGAAGAGTGGGGTTGAACTCGTAGAGAATGTGCAATTTTCTCGATAGCGTCGTACATTCGATATTACCCAGAAAATGTGGCGCGTTGATGGTGGTAATAATAGCGAAATGTTATAAAAATAATATCGTAATATTCGTGTTATAATGTAGAGAAAAATTCAACGCAACATTAAATCAACCCATTCAATTCACATTAAATGTGAGATGTTCAATTAATTGTGCGTTTGGTTTTAAGTGGAATTGGAAAACAAAATAGCTCGCATTACTAAAGATCACGCTATTTTCCTGACTATTAAATTTGTATAGCTCGAGTTATTCCTGATATCGAATTTCTTGCGAGTTCATAATATTCCACATGATTTGAATTGCCAACGACAGGCGGCATCGACATGTATTCTATGATAAACGCTTCGAGCATATTTCACACCAGCACGCAACGTCTGCGCGCTCTCGTCGACGCATTGTGATAATGGACTTAATTCAGCAGTCACTCAACGCATTGCTGAGAGCGTACACATACACCGACCACAATCCGGTGTGAAGGTATGCGCAATTTTCTCGTCAGCAGCATCCTCATCAGCACGTGAATATAATACCAATGTCGGTGAATTTAATTTCACACTTGGCATACATGCGGAGTGCCATCAGCTAAGTCGGCGGTACGTCGACTGCATACAATGATATAATCATCATCACCCTGATGCGGGGGATGTGGCTTTTTATTCTTGCATTTCTTTTCAAATTCACGTTGAATTGTGGTGTGATGGTCTATAGAATCCCAATCCACATACGTGGCAAACTTTTCGCGTTATTCTAGTTCGGTGTGTGAGAACATAGCTTTCCATAGCATTATGCAATTGTTGGTGAACAATAAGCAACTATGCAGCAAGCCACTCGTTTCAAGCACCGTACCTGTTTCTGAAGAGTTCTCATTCAGCGAGGTGCCACCAAAGTCGGTGTGTGTTATGCTTTGTGGTTTGAATGTCGTGCAGTCGTGCGCAATTGCGCTCGTGCGTGCCTCGAACGAATAATATGAACGAGCGATACATTTAATTGCAATTCGCCAGACGTGCGTGTCGCACTAGTTTATATGGCCCGACACGACGGCAAATGGGGGTCGGGGGATTCCGAATGTTCGCGTGTGTCAACCAGCAGCATTAGCCAGCATGGTCACATCGGTCGAGTCGATAATGCCAGACGTGTGCGAATTAGTGTTTGCGTACAAATACATCCATTTACATTACGTATATGTAATATGTAGTACCTACTACTATATAAATTAGTTTATTAATTATATTTCTCGACAGCAATATACTCCAACACATGCCGTTTGGCTCTAGCACAGTCAATAAGACATGAGTATGTGTGTATACGTTTGTATTATGTACACACATGTGGAAGCGCTCCGCGTACGTGAGCATGCATGTATTCAGTTCTGCTGCTGCTGTCGTATATCAAACGCGCTGTCAAAAGCACAACTCAATTGATGGTAATTAAATTTGAACACTTGATTAACTTGCTGCCTGCGCCGCTCAGCGTGCCAGTGCCAGTGCCAGTGCATGTGTAAGGAACGCTGGCTCAACTACCATAATATATATAATATAGTTGAGACGCCTGCGCGCCGCTCGCAATTAATATGTTATGTTTACGCAGCGCACGTCTGCACATGCCCAAATGTTTGCCCAACAGTAGACATGCACTAACAACAAGAGCCAGTAACCCCAATCCGGTCATAAGCGTAATGTTTTCGACAAACACGTTGAACATATAATCGTGTGAATATAATAGTGTATGTTGTTCACGTTCATGTGAGTTCCTTTGGTAAGCATTTGTATTCACACCGGTGAGCAAATATTGCATACACACACAGTTGCTATTTATGACTCGACGCCGTCACCTTTGAGAATTGGGACGACACGTGTGGCACAATCCTATGTAACTGCATCGAGAATATATTGCTGCGTCTGCACTGCAGTTTAGTGTCTTTCTTATGTGTTTGTTGATTAGACTCAAATGATTAGGAATAACGACACTCTACCTATAATACATGCATTTTCGATCTGATGAGCGGCTTGTTTTCATTGATCTGCAGAGATCGTTTCTGGACAAACCCAAATTCAGGTTGGATACTCGCACTAATTAAGTGCGGCTGACTGGCACTACCCGCTCCTCCAGGAACCCGACAGGCTGCCAACAATGGCCGAACGACGCTGGTGAGCCAACATCGCTTCATGTCTAATTTGATTTGCACCTTGTGCGGACATCCATCACCTTGGGCGCCAGCCAGAGAGTGACTGGCAAATTGAGTTTGATCCCTCTGTGTGCACGTTCGTACGTTCCAGGTGATTTGCGGTTTGTCGCGCCAGCTCAACTGGCGGGCGCGTGTTCCAAATGATTGATCTAATTTTAAGTGAGGTCAGACGGCCGACCGAGCATTGAACTGGCGCCAAGTGCTTGTGTCTTCCCAATTCGGAGTGCGAAAGATATTCCGGCTCATTTACATTCGTAATTCGCTGGCACGTGACTCACATGAAGCATAGAGACCGCCTACCCCTTCTCAGATCCAGACGCAGCATAAATCGAGCATATTATCTCAGCATACGCGCATAATAAGTCGCCTTATGAACAGGCGAAATTGATTTCTTGGCTGCTCTGATTTATATGCCATGCACCGCAAGCCGAACATAATTTTTCGTGGAATAATTTGTGTATTGCGGCCAACCGCCTCGAAGTCAGACTTCCAGTCGCCAACACCACCCCCAAACCACCACCAATCTCAACATCCGGCGCATGTGTACGCATGCGAGCGAGCGCATTACCTTTCATTTTGATTAATAGCCGCACCTAATGGGCAAGAACAATGTGATGCGGTGCGTGTTCATCAAACACGAAGATGACTACGACCCCGATGATGCAGACACACGCTGCTTGCATAATATATGTGCCTGTGTGTGTCTGTTACACGTGCCGTGTATGATTACAATTTTATGTGTACATGACATGACACAGCGGCTCAGACTGTGCTCTGGCAGGGCACACCACAGTTGATTTTTCGCTCTGGGTCGGAGTTAAGGGCACTTTAATATGCATTAAATGGCGGGGTGCAGAGCATCGTGTAGTGTGTGTGCACTATGTGCACGCTTTGTGTTTGGCCCAAGACGACCAAAGATGTGTACACCATATTAGTTCAGATGCTACGCTTCGCATATATCAAGTGGGGAGCCGACAGACCAAGTGGTGTGCGAAATTGGAAAATTCCTACGTTTGCGTGCAAGAGACAAGACATGTATATGGATGTCGTCGCACAATGTCGTGCAATTAAACGCTGCAATAAATATGCGTGACATGGCGCGTTGTTGCCAGAGAGACTTTGAATAAAAATAGTGTATGCACTCAACATCTGAATAGCGGTTGAAAATCGATATCGCATACGATGCAGCATAAGTGGGCCGACTGTGTGTGTGTGTGTGCGGATTTATGCTCTCTTTATCGTCGACGCGCAATGCGTATAAGTGGCACATACTCGCGGTACATTGCGTATTGTGCCGTCGTCTCAAACTGCTTCTGCACACCAGTCCAACCACGTCCGGGCGTCCGTGCGAGCGAACACTCAAGCGCGGAGTGCGAGAGTGATGTAATAACATATTTCGCGCACGTCTGGAGGAATGCCACTGCCATTCCGAAAAGCGTGCGTTCTATGCTAGCAATATAAATAGGATTGTGTGATTGAGTGATCTTGTAATTAATTTAGGATCAACATTACTTCATGTTGTTCCTTTGTCTATAATGTTGTCCCTAGATCATAAGAAAAATTAACCCGGGAACGGTTTTATTGCACCATTGAACAGCCCTACGTTGCAGCAGTGTTGAGTGTCCATTACCTCCTGTTCGCCTCCAGAACAAATGTCTGGCAGCGTCCCAACATAGCATACAGTCAAGTGTGCTGCCACACGCTTCGCGCATTCATTTCACACACACTTGTGTAATTACAATATTTATGCTATCATTGTGTTGAATCATATTTTGTCTATACAATTTCACGCCTTCCGCTGTGGTTGAGTGTTTGTATTGTGTTCCATCGACTCACTGCATTTGCAAATTGTACGAATGACTGTTTATAATCATCTTTGTTCCCTTAGCACTTGCAAACTTATCAACAAACACTATTGAAACTATCAAGTAGATTTACGTGTTTGCTGCCTGTAGCTTTTAGCAGCGCCGACGCCGACGCATCAGGCATATTGTTTCATGTGATAAATACCAGTGAGATAGTTGCACCAACCAAAGCAGTTTTCACGCGCACAAGTTTCCGCAAAACATAAGCGCGAAGCGCACGATTATCATTTGAAATGATGATAATTCAAGCCCGCCGTCTTTGTGCACGCGCGGGCGCTTCTGAACTTGATCATGGAATATGCATAAACAACGTTTGTGCGAACGTTCTCGCATAATTATATTACACCCTTTTCGCAGCGACTGCGCGGCAGCCGCACATAAATTCGCTCGGCTTTTGTGATGTATTGAGTGCAGAAGTATATCATATTTATGACGTTTCTTGTACGAGGAGGGTATATTTGTAAATACGGGAGTCGTCTTCGGTCTTCGTCGTGGGATATTCACCCAAAAAGCTATTTTATCGCTTTGTGACTCTTTGTGTGTGCCCGAAATATATGTGGGCGCACGCCCAAGGAGTTGTTCGAGTGGGTGTAGTATGTGTGTTTAGGACTGGTGGCTGCTCGTCGCTGGCACTCGAATGTCTCAATTAATTTATCACTGTCTAGCAGGCGAATCCGCTGTGCGGGTGGGTGTTTGCCGAGCGTTACGCGTTGTGTTGTCTAACATAATGAAATCAGGAGACTGCGTGCGGAGCGCGTCCAATTAAACGGAGTAATATCGTGTCTACACTCTCGTGAGCATCATGTACAAGCGCTAGCGCAAAAACCCCGATAGCTTGGCATTGTTCCCAGAAAGGTGGCCGATTCCGTCTTATTAACAATATAAGCAACGCCGGTTCTCGCGATTGTCCAATGAATTAGCAAATTAATTGGTTCGCAACCGCGCGCAGACGGAATACATTCAGACAAATATGCAGACATTTCAGTCGTTGTAAGAGACGCGATATAAATCATCTCTGGTGGCAGAGCAAATTTCACAGCTTGGCTTGCGCACAATGATTAGTGATTTGGAGCACAACATTTATGACGCGCAACCACAACAAAGTTCAGCGGCGGCTGTAGTATTTTATGTGCATTACGTGTCAGATGGCGAAAGTTTATTTTTCATTTGCCTATGCGGCCGCAGCCGCCTCAGCCGAGACTGTTCTTGTATCCCAGGTGTGATATTAACGCGATTTTAATGGTTAAGCCCGAAACTTCAACGCTAAGCAAACAACATCGTCGGGGGTTCTATCGGTCTGAGCGCGAGTGTGTCTCTTCGGTGCGTGCGTGCGGATGGTTCGCTTTTTCCGCCGAGACGTTGCAACTTTGTCGGCGCCTGTACAACAATCCACTGAAATATATGCGCAGTCCGCCGTATAATCTGCTCCACACTTGGGCCGCACTCGATCCGCATCCGCGTAGGCCTGCGGTGATGCGGCTGGGCTGGGCAGATTTCGAGCGTAAGTTTCCGTTAGCAGCACATATTTTCCAAATGTTCATTCACAGCGCGCGCAGAGGTGTGCGCGCACTGGAGCTAAGTTGGCCACTTGGTGCGCGGCTCGCATCGATCGTAAAGTATGAGAAATTACGATTATGGTTGCGTGGAAAGTTTGAGAGCAGGCGGGCGGTTTTTTTTTCGGTCGGTCGGTCGGCGGGCGAGAGTGCGCTGATCCAGCACGGAAAGTTTCGTCGTTGTGGAGTACGTTGAGGCGAGACATACCCTAATTTTTAGTTATGATTGTAACTTTTCGAGTAGTCCTGAGTTACTAGCAGCTAGTGCCTAGCGACGCTTCTGCAGAATTTGAAAATCATTCATATTGGCCAAATGAAATGGGAAATACTCCGTCGAAAACGGCCGTATGTTGATTCTTGTTGTGTATGTTGCGTTCACAATCTGTCACAAGAAAATGTTCAAACATGTGCCGCGATCGCCCAATAAAGTGCATCAGAACTAAGAGCTATAAAAACGTGAGCATCTTCAACAACTCCTTTTTTGCAAAACATCTCCGGTTCTGTCGCCGTATTGTGGTCCTTCTCAAAGCGCATACAACATTGGAGTGGTCGCATCGCTGTTGGCCTTACTTTCGGCCAGCTTAGCATGTTTCTTGGTGCACCCCGTCGAGTGCTAAAGAGACAAACATTATACACCCGCATAACTCACAGCCGCAGCTCGCAAGGGCGCAAGAACACTGCCAGCTCGAAGACAGCATATGTGCATATTGCTCCGACCAAGCAGCAGCAGCATCTCTCTCACTGACAAATGAAAGTTTTGCACTCGACTGAATGTTCGTTATGCCAAACCGCACTGCACATTCCATTAAATACGCCCCGACTAATGTACTGCACACACTCGCATGCCAACGGGCGCTGAAAACAGCACCACAGAGCCCATAGTCGCTACAAATAAGACCTCAAACTTGGCCCCCAAAATGCAGCCGCAAATGTACCATTTTATTACTTGGCAAGCGCACGTGTGTGGCTCCAGTCTGGCTGCATCATGAATATTTATGCCTTTATGTTGTGTGTGTGTATTACAAGACACGCAGACCAAACAGACACCGATTTCTCGTGTACACTGTTGTTTAGTGGTGACAATGCCATCACACCAGAGGCAATGCAGCACGTGTTCTTAGTATTCTCTGTTTATGTTGCGTGTTGTGCACTGAATAAAAACATGTTGATGTTTGGATTTTGCATCTGCATGGAGATGAAAACATTTGTTCATTAGGCGAACAGCAGCACAAACCTTTGGCAAATTCCCATGCAAAATTCCCTTTTAGAATCGCAGTCCGAGTTCCGAGCCGTGCCGACTTCATTTCTCATCTTTGAACCCGTCGTCCGCCGTCCGATGCCAGAAATTCTCCGATCCGATTACACTCGTATCTGTCTGTCGCGCATCACTGCGTTCCATTTATCTCCAGCAGCAGCAATCGCGTCAACGACTGCGCAAACGAACGGCATTACTGTTGCTCCATCTGTTCCCTGCTTGTCTCTAGCTATTGTTTAAAGCCACGCGCTAGCGCGCAATCTCTGTGTTTTACTTGGGCGACGACGACGAATGGAGGGGAGCTCGCCTCCGCTTGTCGTTCAAGACGAGGCGCTGCGCCGCACACAGAGTTAATGGAAAATCCGTTTAATGTCAACCACATCGAGGCACAGGCGCAGAGGCGGGTGGAAGGTGGAAGGACTAGTGGCAACGCAGCCACAAAATTCACATCCGTGATGGTCGGGGGTGCCGGAGAAGCAGTCGGCTGCCACGCATCGAATCATATTGGATTATTGATTTACAATTCAATTCCGCCCCGGCGACTGGCGAAGATTGATATGACCGTGTTCGCAATTGAACGCCATTGATGGGCTCTGTGTATTCGCTGTGCGCGTCGCCATCGTTTTTCGCATCGGGGCGGACGTACAAATTAGGATTTTGATGCCACCGATGCGGCCGCAAATCCTAATCGAGTGCGACGTGCGCCGCCTCGCCGACGCTCGGAGTCTGTCTGCTTGTTTTCGCTTGTATCTGCGACGACGAGTCGGAATTGCTTCAATAATATCGCCGCCCCGCAAGAGCGCAGCAACGCTTGCCTTGCACCATTTCCGCCGGTCTCGGCCCCGAGATATACGGATAAATAATAACTGTGTGGACAACCTAGCGGACAAATTCGATTGGACAGTTATATTACACACACTCGCGCACGCTCTCTCTGGCTCGGTTCTCGTCGCATCAAACGAAATGGAATTGGAATTTTGTGTGTGTTCGTTTGTAAGCCATCGTCACACCTTGGTCGTCGTTCGTCATCAGTATAGGTTGAGGTTATGTGGGCGACATGGTGAGCGTTCGAGTACGACTGACATGTGCATCTGAATCGAATTACATCGAATTACTATTAGGTCGCTTGGAATAGTCCCAGGGTTAGCTGTAATTCAACGCACAACTGATGAGATGATTGGATGGACAAGATTCGTAGGAGAAAAAACGAGAATAAAGTACAGTCATTGAAGTTGGCATTTTTCCACCTCACAAACTACTTTTCATTATTGCTGGACGTTGCCCGTCGCCTAATCGATCTCATCTGCCTAATGATGTTTATAATGAATCGTGCACCACTCTACTAGCTGGAAATGTCATCAAAGTGAGTGCGCTGGGCGCCAACGCACTCGATGCAGGCATTCATTAAATTCCCATCACTCGACTCACTCCACTCGCGCGTCCGTCCGGTTCAATTGAGCTAATGGACGGTGGCACGTAGTGGTCGAGTTGATTGGCCCATCTTTTACTCTTTCCCTATGACTCTGACCCTGTGAGTATTTGTCGCCATGGAATGCCGGAAACATTTCCCAAGTGCATAACTGTATGCAAAACGCCAGTTTGGCCTCCATTCGGCCACATGTCGTGCGGGCACTTTGTTCGGCAAATTCACGACGGATCATAAAGTTCCAACACTACACCTGTGTTGGACGGCGGACGCGGTCGACTCGCGATATTCGCCAAGATAATGCGCTGGCTCGGCAAAAGAACGCGCCAACACAATCTCGATGGAATCTACACCCGGAACTTTTGCCCCGGCCAAACTACAAAGCCATCGGTGTCGGGGTAATTTCCAAGCCGCACATACGCCGCGCGTCGTGCCCGCCGTGCATATAACCCGTTCATGTTGCGCATACACCATACGGTTTTTTGTTCGTTGATTTTTTTCGCGTTGCACTGCAGAGCTTCCGGCGCATCGGGCCAGGTTTGCCGGCGGCGGAGCCGGTGCGTGGTAGCAAATTGAATTTTCCCAACTTCCGGCGAGCCGACGAGCTTTTGTTGCACGCCATGCAGGCGTTGCAGGCGTTGAGCGCAGCATAGAAGAACGGACGAGAGGATTTTATTGGTTTTGACTGGTGTCTGGTGTATTTGCACACAGCGTTCGCTCGCATCGGTGCTCGCGAGTTGCGCCGCGGCATGTGGTATCTCATTTGTCGACGACGACGTTGGGCACTGATGTTGTATCGAGTATCCGAGCCAGGATCCCGGCGTTTCAGCTGCCGACGCAACCGCCGCTCCATTCAATATGCACGATTTCGCGCGGGCACGACGACAAGCGGCGCTACCGATTTGTTCTTCTTTGTTCGTACGAACTGGTCTCGCGGACGATGGTTCGATGGTAGACACACGCGAACTACGGTCCAGACACCAGTGACAAATGCCAAATGAAAGCGTTCGTGGACGGCCGGCAATTACGATTGCATTGCGATCAATATCAATGTTTGCCAGCACAATTCGTTCGACCGTGATTGCAACCGCCAACGTTGTGATCTGAAATGTTAGGGTTAGCGGCTTTCCAATCAATCACAGAACCGGTTTTTTAGGTTATGGGCTGATTACAATATCACGCCATGTCGACGTCGATGACAGTTGTCGCATCTGAACGGTCACATCTTTGTTACGCGTATTACATTGCCGAGCTCAATGGGGTGTGAACGGTTGCGCACGCGTAACCACAATAATTATTCTGGTCTGTCGTAGACATCATTGTATGTGATCCTTTATTGTTGCGCATGCCTGAATAGCGACTCTGTGGACGAACGAAATACTTGTGAGCGAGAACTAGCGATGTAGACAACATAAATGACAATGGAGTGCCAGCCTTTTGACACGCTCTTGTGAACATCTCTCATCGTGCGTCGGCTTTACTAAACATTATGCTGTGTGCCAAGTACAATCGTACACGAGGATATGCACGCACGATGGCAAAGACTAATTTTGTTCAGGTCAAATTATACGGGCTTGTCAAAAGTACATGTCTTTGAATGGATGTTTTTATTGCTCGTACTTTTTTGTGGCGCTTGTGGTTGTATTCGTTCCCCATTATTATATTTTTCGGGTCAAACATGTTTATGATCTCGTCGTCTTCGGGTCGACTTCCGACGAGGAGGGCAAATTTGCTGTGCTCCAGATTTGCACCGTTTTTTGTGTGTGCAAGAAAAGATGGACAAAAGAAGATGATAAGTAAACTCTGACATCAAAGAGACTGGGTCGGATTTTGGGGTTCCCATTGAGTGCTCGAAACCCCTATTTTATGCTACTAATTAGCAATGTATGTTTTATATGTTAGGTGCGGTTCCTTACGTATGCATGCATGCATAACAGTACCCTTCGGGTTTATCGTTCTACATGTGAAGTGTTTGTTCGTTGAAATCAAATCAGTGTATAATTATACCGTTCAAAGTCGAGTACGACTAATAACCGTGTGTGGTGTTTCTTGCCACACGCTACAAAGTCATTTCGTCACGATGCGAGCACTCTGGAGAGGTAGTAGGTCAAAACCTCACAGTTTCGCACCCCAGAAAATCATCAAGAACAACAATAACAAATGCAATTACATTCAGTGTTGAGCAGTTGAAGGTTGAACGTTCGTTGTGAATACGTAATCGTGCACACTTTCTTCAAATCACCTGTAATTGCACAGGTCGCAAGTGCCAGCTCTAACACGCGCTCCTATGCATTTGCATTCATAAACATGGATCGATAAAATACAACACTTGAATTTTGAGAATATAATTCCAATGTATGTCTAGTATCTTGAGTATACAAATCGAGCGTCAAGTTAAATGTAGCTATTTCAATTATCTGATGCACTTGCCGCCATGTTTTTGTGAACATCCGCTCTCCGCTTTATCGGGCTAAAGCGGGCGCTCGATGCCAAACTATTTAATTATGTTCATTAATACGCCGCGCGATACACGATGCGACGTCGGTGCGATGTGCGGATGAACACGAAGCGCAACATCATCAACCATCAGCCGCAACACTGGTGCTCACACACGCGGGGTCATCAAGCATTCGACGCCACGTCATGCTGCCAAGCCACGCTCGGTTTGACGTACACACTGACACCGGCACTCCCCCTACATCGACACGCATCCGATCCCGACGATATATGGTATGCATAATTCGCGCACGTTCGACAGCGTTTAAATCGGCGAGACGCGTATAGTATAGCAATAGTTCAATGAAGTTATAATCAATATCGGGTTAACCACTACATTAAACTTGCGCGTCGGTCTTCGGTTGCGGAGGAGGAGATTGGGGTGTTATTTAAATTGATTGTTTATGTAGTCATTCAAGCAGGGCCGTGGTGTTAGGAGCTATCTTTCCCCAGTATAATACTTTCAACGGTTTCCAAATACTTGTGAGCTTCATTGCGCCAAGATAATTTGGGGAACCCACTATGCTGTGCATTGCATAGAAATGCTTGCTATTCACATGTTCTCGTCTCGCACTCGCTACGAAGTAATTAAAGTATTTGCTCTCGCCATCAAACCAGCGAACAAAGTTGGTGGCCGCATTCAATCGCCGGGAATGCTCGGGCACTTCGCGTGTGGATTGGACGGACACGCTCCTTTGCTATTGAATCGAGTCCAGTGCAAACGCGCTCCAGTTGTTTGCTTTCGTTCTCCGTTGCACCGGATGAATTTCGACTAATGAAAATACGAATTACCATAGCTCGTTTTCCGTGCCATTCACCGTGAATAATTCAACATTCTATATGCAAATTAGAGTAAGTAAGTTCGTCGGTGCAGTGCGACGATGCGTCAGAGTCGCACACAAGATCCATCACGATTCAAGCGTCGCGTCGTGTTGCTTTGCTCTCGGCGCCAATTCGCGCACGATGCTTCTGACGACCCAAAGTTGCCGGCAAGGGAGGACAGTTCTTTTCATTCGCACCTGGGCGCGCTGTCCGGCGGAACGATCGCAGCTGCAGTGTAGTAGTGAAGTATGCATGAGCTGCACTTCGCTGATGATAGCCGGCCATCATGGAATGAGAGTGGCGAGATATCCTACAACAGTTTTGAGAACGGAGAAGCACATTGTGGCTGCATTTCTTTAAAGTTCCATTGGAAAAACGGAGAAGCGAGATTTATGCTACACGCGCTCATACAAAGCCCGCAAATTACAATGCTATGTCAGCTATGATAAACATTTCCGACAATTTCAGCAATACAATTTGATCTTTCTCGTTTTCCCACCCTCATGACGCACGGCGCACATATGAAAATTGACGAGCATTGCTGGTGGATACGGACAGCCCGAAATGATAAATTGACACACGGTAGCACGAATGCCGGCGGTGCTGCTCTGGAACGTCTGAACTGAAGGATATGTGTTGTGTAATATGCGGTTTTGTAAGGCAGGTTCGTTTTTTATCTAATGTGCGTATTCCGAACATAACGGAACTGACGCACGCACACGTCCGGGCTGCGAAGACCACGCATAATTTCCCACCATGTTCGTGCATATGAATTCCGTCCGATGCGTAATGTGTTCTGCTCCGTTCTGGTAGATGGAGGTAGACAACTTAATACTTTAAACTCTCCGTGGGGAATTTGATTAAATATGTGGATGATGAATTCATCCGCTACGCAACGACGTGGAAAACCAACCGGCAGACACAATACCTGTATTATTCTTCATAGAAATAAGAACGCACATGTGTGCGCAATGTTGGAATTGTTTTTTGACACGACACCGGAGCAGATGTTCGTTGTGATCCGAACACGAACATGTACCTCTATTAAAGTCAAACGAATACTTCTCGAACACACATATACACAATACATACATAAGTGTGTACACTTCACATGATGATGTGCTCGCGTGTGTGGGCATTCATGTCCGACCGGTTTTGTTAATGGTCATTAGACTGAGTGAGTGTACTGATGTGTGTTGGTATGTTATGTGTCCAATCCATTCACTTAATTTGACATTAAACCGAACGTTCAATTAATAGAATATCACATGTGTTAGTGAATTGAATGAGTCCACCGAAGCACTTCAATCAGCCTAAATATCGATTGAAGTTTGAAATAAAAATACAATTATACTTTCTGAGCATAAAATTTAGTTATTCATGTCAAATAGAACCATGTGAAATGGGCATCTTCTAACCAAAAACTCATCGTAAAATACAACGTCTACGCTGCTATCAGTTAAAAGCAATTTCGATCTTCGTCATTACGCATTCATGTGCTTCATGGTCGATGGATTTCAGTTGTTGGCCGACAAACCAAGGTGGACGTCGCTGTCTGTCTGTCGGTCGTCGTCGTTGTTGTCGAATTGCAATTCGCACTGAAACCTCACAGAGAGACCAACCAACCAAATTCGATATTTTACTGGTCTCTCGGATGTTCGTGTAAATTGAATTGTGCATATTTCATGAGCCAAATGGCATTTGAACATCGTCGTTGTCGTCGTTGCCTGGCCAGACCGTTACGCTGCAGACTCGTCCAAACGATCGTGCGATACGTGCTCCAAAGTACAGCAGGGCATTTCGAAAAACCGTCGCTCTCTACTAAACTATTCCGATACAGTTTTCACCGCACAACCGCACTTCGCACATGTGCCAGTGCCTGTGCGCCACACCACATTATGACGGAACACGTATGCGGTTGCACACTGGCCGTAGTTCACATTTAGTCTGTGCGGTTTGGCAAACCATCTGCGACTCGAAGGATGGATCATGTCGAATGTGCGGTGGGCACGAAAGAAAGCGTGTAAATAATGCATTGATGTGTGAAGGTCTGTGCTAGACGACTCTTGTATCGGATAACCAATTAGTATTATTGGGAACAACGTTTTTTCAACCTCGAACAATTAAATTAAATACTTCGAACTATAACTAGAACTAGAACGAATATATCTAGTTCAACAAAGGCTTCAGTTTGCGGTCAGGCCATCTGAACGTAAATAAACCACAAGATCCTCGCCCGGAGCCCCCGTTTCACGCACAAGTGCGATAATATAATAATAATGTTGCCCGCCCGTCGTGCGGGCTGCTGTGTGTGTGTGCTCTTGTGCACATGAATTATGCGCATTTATTGGGCTTTGTTTGACCCGAACCGTTTGGCGTTCACACCCGAACCGTCGTCCTGATTGTTCGTAAATTAGTTCGATAAACACACCGACTCGACCGACACACGCATATAAACTTTTGGATGCCTGCGAGCATTCACTGCGGAGATTTATGGCTTCCGAAAATTGCTGATTCGGACAGGTATATGAAACGTAATGAATGGTCTCGATGCTTGTTGGTTTTCGGAGCGCAAACAACATTGCATGGTCGTGGTCTGAATATTTTGTTCGTAAATTCCGCCTTGCCGGCGGTCATGCCATGAATTCGCATATGTTTACGTCTCTCTCATATTACTCAAAGTTCATGTGCATCTGCGGTGGCTGGTTGCAGCTGCGCCCACGTCGTGGCTCTGTTGCGTCTCGCGCTCAGGGTTCAGTGACGCGTGAGTAAGGTAGCAAACTCTCGCCGGCAACATAAGATGTGTGTGCAGCGTGTAATATGCTCCGGCGCACGCGCTCTGGCGCAGATATAATTCAACATTATTTACCAACAGCAAATGTGTTGTATGATATTACACATGCGTGCCTTAATTATGAGCCAACTCTCAGACTGCTCTGCATCCAGGCAGCACACCGACAGAAAGTGTATTCCATGTTTGCTGGCGCTAAACACAAACATCCGCATATGCTCGAACACAAACATGCGAACAGCTCGGGGGGCTCGCCCACGCGCAAAACGTCTCAAGTGCTCTTCGGTTTCGAGAAGAGAGATTATATTAAATGTTAGCGGTAGATACATATGGTGTTGAAGTTTGGCGGTATGCGACGTGAAGCCATGGGCGTATGCGAAAAAACACCGCTATTTATGCAGGCGCCTATGCAAAAGTGAACCGTCGCACACACACAGGTGAAATTGCTCCGCTTTGATTACATAATATCGAAGGAACGGTTTTTCGGCAGTTGCGATGTACACACGGGCGGGTACCTTAAGTGGATGATAACGCCGCGCGCGGGGCTCGCAACATCATGCCAAAAATTGCCAGCCTGCCGCCGCCGCCGCCAGCCGTCGGCAGACATTTGCGCCAGCTCACGCTTTGCTCATTTCACATCGTTCGCATCGCGGGAAAATCCATTCGCAAACGCGCCGGGAATGCCTTTGTCATCTCTCGCTCGCTAGTCGGCGACGTTGTGAACGTTTCGCTGTGAATAATGCAAGCGCCACCATGCACATCGCATGGTGGAACAAATAATATGAATGCGGTTATTTCCGGCGAACCCGAAAAAGAACGCAAAGTAAAAAACACAGGGCATTGCAGGCGGAGCAGGAAAAGTGTCGCAGAGACAACTTTATTGGGTTGTGCAAATGAGAAAAAAAATGTTTAAAGCGTAGACGCAATCCATAATTCCGTGCCGTGTGAGCCGAACATGCTACAATATTACTATACTGCGACGTTATGTTCGAATGATGTTTTTGTGCTGTTCGTTGCCATGTCACCCACCCCTATGACACACACGTGAACATTTTAATCTCGACAATGCACACAACGTATTGCGCATCCCGTCGCCAGTCGCAAAAAAAACACGCCGACTTGAGAGCGCATCTTGCCATTCCTTGAATGGGGGTGAAATACAGATGTAATATACACGTAGACACAATTACAATAAAGGTATGAGCTGTGGCATCATATCCACGCATGAACTCAGCGGATACAAAAGAAATCCGCTCAACAAAATTCAAAACCATTCCTATCGCTCGCATAACCCTTTAACATGCCCATTGACACTGCGGATTTGTAGCCGGAATTATTTATCAGCACGCCCATGCGTCAACAAAGCGTAGTGCACAATTCAGATCAGATCACACGCATCCGACACGCTACAAATGACGCAGAATCGTTAATAACTGTTCGTTCGACATTGCTGTGAATATAGTTTTTTTTTTCGATGTAAGCCTGCAGGCTGACAACCCGATACGAACACCTCTCTTGTCATTTCCACAGAGAAAAAAAAAGTCCATCATGATACGTGCAGTCCCTCGACATGCATTGGCACATGATGGCTCTAAAATGTGAAACAGATATTTTCGCAGTCCGTCGCACTACATCAATGTGACATAAACGGAACGATGTTACTCGGCGTCGTCGCTGAAAAAAAAACGGCACTCGAGTGTGAATTTGACTCGTTTCGGACTAGATAATAAAATATGCTGGATCATATTCACATGTGTAGTAGTATTGCCCGACATATTACGCGAGGGTCTATGGTCTATGCTAACACACATGCATAACTATGCAAAACGTGTATGCCCGTCGGCGCGGCATATGCTCTCTCGGATATGTGAAAGTATGCTACCGCGCCCCATCGGTTATGCGACAACATTTGCGTTTGGGAACCGCGCGCGCGCGATGCGATGACACCAAATCCAATATTCATGCGTACGTGCGGCATCCGTTGTGTGTGTGTGCGACATCCTCGTCGTTGACGTACCCTTTCGCACGCGGCACACGGCCTGGCGCAGACGCTGCATAAATCATAAACGAGCATATTGGTTGAAAAATATTGCGAGGGCGTTTATTAGTTTGATGGGATGCGGACGGGCCACGAGAGATAGCAAAACGGATAATATATTGAGTTATCTCCGACTCGGACGCCCACGCCCAGAGACGTCGTTTTGCGCCCAAGTATGCGGTTTATTCGGCGTGCAGTTCGCGGATGTTCAGAGGGTGGGCGGATGCGGAACTTTACGTGAGGATGTTTGCAACGTGATTTCGGAAATTTACACCGCACAAATATTTGCGCTTCATCGCGGAATGTATGCGAAATGTGGAGATATCCTAATTTTAGGATGTGAATGCTCAACATGCATCCTTCGCATGTGGGACACGTACGACTGAGCACGTCGAGTGTGTGTATGTGATAGATCTCTCTCTTCTACATAGTCTCTTCTACAGTCATATTAAAGATTCGTTCTATGCCATACATGCAACATCAGATGAAATATGTCATGCCAACCAGACGTAAGGCAAACCTAAATTTAGGAACTGCTGCTTCCCGCATCGTCATACTAGACGACCAGATGACAATCACCACCACCAGCACCAGCGATGCATGCGCACTTGTTTGTGTATCAACCAAACTGGGCGTAATACTTCACACGTGATTCGGTTGCAGCTCCGCTCGTCTGCTGGAGCACTTTTGCTCCACACACGCGATGCGAAATTGCCTATGCAATGCAATTTCGCTCGGTGGGCGTTGGCGTCGTTCTCGTCGTCGTCGGCGTGGTCATCGCTCATCAAGCATAAACTAATTCAACGCACGTTCCTGTCGGCATGCCGCCAACGCCATGCGTCCGCACATTCCACATTGCCCAAGTGCGCAGGCACTCAGGCACTGCACTGCTGACCACACGCACGCCAACGATTCACATGCTACATGTGCTACTACATAGCAACATCAACACGTTCGCATAACGCAGCGATTCCGTGCAAACAATGCGCGCGCGTTACATCAGCCAACAACGAACACACAAACCGTGTATGTGTGTGTGTCTAGTTGGAGTCCCTGACTGTCCGTCCGTGAATACGGCATGCATGTTTTGATGGGTCGAATGCGCGCAACTACCCGCGTTACGGTCGCTCGTTGCGCAACATACTAAACGCGCATAAATATCGCTGCGAATGGGGCGCAACCGTTCGGCGGCATCCGGCTGCGGCTCCGGCTCGCCAGTGGCCTCTCACTCCAGCCGACTGTGCGGCCCCGTTTCGATATGATCGCATGCACACGCGTAGTCGGGCCGCATGTTTGAACCCTGCGGAGCGTGAATATATGCATGTTCAGCACGAGTATACAGATACAGTGCACGGGTGTTTAGTGTGTACAGAGTGTAGGGACATGCGTGCGTTGAGGTGAAAGGTGCTGCCAATAATAACAACAGCAGAGTCACGCAAAGCGTTGGCGCGGTTCGGCACAGTTGCACTTCCATGAATATGCACATAACGCATAGCATACAAGTAGCACTTTCGCATGTGCGGTGCTTCTGCTGACGATGTAGCGCTGCTTGTTCCACCAGTGAATAATATCTGCATATTTCCGAGTTCTGGTCAGCATAAACGCGGGGTAGTGTAGAGTAGATTGCGGTGAAGATTTAGATTTCTGAAGGAGGTTACATCTAGTCAGTGAAAAACTCGGACATTGAATTCTTACACAACTTTTTGTTGGTTAACTTCATACTACTAAGACATTTTTCCTGGTCTTAAATTTGTTGTTATCGTTTAGTGTGACTTCCCATCTTTGATTCCGTAAAAAACGAACTTGATCTTTCGAAGTTTTAATTGCGTTTCTGATCGATCATCGATTTCAATATTATTGTCATTAATATTGTTTTCATCTATAATATACATTTGAACATGGAAAGAAAGGAGTAGTTGTGTCCACTAGTGTGGACACGATCACCAAGCCACAGATCTAGGGCCCATTATGCTATGCCCCCTTTGTACACGACAGCTTTGCAATGGCAGAGCTTTTTTGCTGCGTGATTGTTTGTGACCCATATCGAGTTTCACA